>JAOBAM010000019.1:31415434-31426267 GCA_025212355.1 Notarius kessleri
ACCTTAAAAAGGCGGTTCATGCTCGAAAACCCTCCAATGTGGCTGAATTACAACAATTCTGCAAAGATGAGTGGGCCTCACACAAGGGCACAAACACAAATTCCTCCACAGCGCTGTAAAAGACTCACTGCCAGTTATCGCAAATGCTTGATTGCAGTTATTGCTGCTAAGGGTGGCCCAACCACTTATTAGGTTTAGGGGGCAATCACTTTCACACAGGGTCGTGTAGGTTTGGATTTTTTTTTTCTTCCTTTAATAATAAAAACTTTCATTTAAAAACTGCATTTTGTGTGTTTATTTGCGTTATCTTTGTCTAATATTTAAATTTGTTTGATGATCTGAAACGTGTGTCAAACGTAAAAAAAAAAAAAAAAAGGAAAAATCAGGAAGGGGGCAAACACTTCCACACCACTGTATATGCTTGGTTGAGTATTGGTATTTCAACAGCATATTACACTCGGTATTGCGGGCACTTGTTCAGTTGGCACTAGAAATTTCTTATCTAGAAATTCAGCACTTCGTGTACCTGACTTTTGCACTCGCTATCTGTTGCTCTGGATAAGAGCGTCTACTAAATGCCACATAATACAATCTTTGCCAATATTATGCTCATATTGGCTTTGAGAGACCTCGATAATTCACCACTAATTATTTTCTTGATCCTTTCTTGAGGATGCATGTGATGTTTGCATGTAGCATACAGCTGGTACCTCAACCATGGTCCAAACCATTGATAGTAATATCAGTATTGCAGTTATTAAATACTTCCGTATTTTTATAACAAAAGTAGCGAACATGTGAAACTTTGCGGAAAGTAAAAGGATCTCAGGATTGAACCACGGTGCTGTTAGCTGGCAGCACTACCCGCTGCTCTAATGTGAAGTTATACTTCAGTCAGAAAGACTCACAAACACACACTGTTGGGTGTAACAAATTCTCAACCTCCCTTATCTTTTTTTTTGCATTACAGCAATTAAAAAGTCATCAACTGTGTGCCAAACACCAGACTGGAGCACACGCTTGGTGCGTCATCATTTATTCTTAAAAAACACACATTCACCACTCTTTACTGTATCGTCTTCCAGTTTGATTAAATGCAAAAATTCCTGCGTTTCCATTCAGACCTCATCTCCATCAACCCAATCAAAGTTTGCTCACCGAAACCAAATATTTGCATGGCACTTTAATTTGGGTAAACACTATGATAAAGCTACCAACAATCCTGGCCTGAGCGAACACGCTCATAAAAACAGGACAGTGTGGCATCTGCAGTGTGCACATCTCCCGAAACATCTCCCCATGGCCTTGTTTGGTGCGAGCTCTCTGCAGTCGAGCATAGCCCAGTACTGCAGCTGAGGAGGAAGGAAGGTGCTTATGTAACGACAAGCACTTACTGCAAGGCAGTATGTAATGCATGATGGACTTGTATAGCACTGTGTAGTTTGGATTTTTTGCTTGTTGGCAGCTGTTTATAGGTTTGGTCTGCCATCTATAGTGTATAAAATCTAAAACAAAGTTCAAACCATTACACAAAACACAGCCAAGTTAACAACAACTTGATATGAACAGCAGCAAGGAAGCAATGGATGAAAATAAGACAGGTACAATCAATATCGCTAAGGAGGAATCTGCAAACTCAGACAGTGGAGACATCAGTATTCAACACCCTGCTCCATCAGGACACGTACCACCCCCTTACACTCCCGCCACTCAAAACTTAGGTTTGACAAGAGTAGGTCTGCTCATTAAAAATAAACCGGCTCATCAATAAGTCAGTAAATGTCCCAGTCCCGTCGCTGCAGCATTGTCTCTGTTCTCTACCACTTACACACACACACACACACACACACACACACACACTTACTTGCACCTGAGTCCACTGGCCAGCTTCACTACAGCTGTGTTGAGTGAAACGATCCAGTCCAAAAGCCACATGGCGTGGGACGAAAAAGAAGAACAAGACGGAGCAGCCAGAGCCTCGTTCTTTTCCTTTTCTATGCTTTATGTACTGCTTTATCTCTTCTGTCGCTCTCTCTCTCTGTCACACTGCCTGCCTGCTTGCTTCAGCACTACTGAGGCAGAAAACATGAAAATGAAGGGGAGGGAAAGAGGAGGAGAAGGAGATGGAGGTGGTAGCTCGGGGACTTGAGTGACACTTGCTCTACCCAGCTGGAGTCAGAGAATGTGCAGCATGAGCAGAACACGAACACAACACAAACACCACAGCTGTATCGGAGCAGATTTCAGCAGTTTACATCAGACAATCACTTTATCACTTCCTTGCGATGATTTATACTTTGCATTAGAAATGGTACCAGAGAACGATTTCCCACAACACTGCACATTAAGAAATAACCTGCACCCATTTTGTTCTACAAGACAATTAATTCCAGTAATAGCTGACTGACAGATCGGTTCTGTTGCTGTTTAAAGAAATACTCCAGCATAGACTTGTGCAATATAACGTCTCTACAGGATACTATGCTACCAGGATGCACAATGATGTTTAATAGGATAAAATTGGCCTACAAAGCATCAAACCTGACGCTTTACAAATAACATTCATGGTGAAAATTACAAAGCGATTCGATACACTGCTTTCTGACTCCTGTGTCATTTAGAGGTCAGAGTCATTCATACACTTTGAGCAACAGATGAACAGTGAAAATGTTGGCAATATGGACATCAGATCCCAGATGTCTGAAAAGCTTTTTTTTTTTTTTTAAACCGTTTACTGAGCATTATTGCAGAGAGTCACCTAATCCAGCCACTGGGGGTGCATAAGCGTACTCTTGGTGCCGGTCCCAAGCCCAGATAAATTGGAGAGGGTTACGTCAGGAAGGGCACATCCTGAGAAGAGATGCAGAGTATGTTGGAAGGAGAATGTTGAGGATGGACCTGCCAGGCACACGAAAACAAGGAAGGCCAAAGAGGAGCTACATGGATGTCGTGAGAGAAGACATGAAAGTGGCAGGTGTGGTAGAGAAGGATGCGGAAGATGCGCTGTGGCGACCCTTAATCGGGAGCAGCCAAAAGAAGACGACTGCAGAGTGTCACCTAAAATCCATCATCCAGCTGAGTTTTCTCCTGCCACTGCCAGCCAGCAGTTCCTGACCGCACATCTGATATTATTATGGCACCTTCTGTCACTCTCCTTAAATGTGAAGTGATGGAAATGCTTCCTCACCCATCATCACTGCATGCGCTCGTGGTTGAATGGACACAAAGCCCCTCGACAACACACCAATATCGAGTGGTACTTCTAGTCTTCTTGGTAGAGTAGACGCTTTTATAGCAGCTTATTCATATTAATGCCCATGGTTTTGGAATGGGACGTTCAGTAGTCAAGTGTCCACATACATCTGTAGCATATTACTACAAGCAAGAATTTTCCAAATGTTTCTCAGAACTGAGCAAAGAATGGAAAGCCAATTTTCTTAAAACTGACTTAATGCAAGTTAAAGTGCAGGTGTTGAATTCTTCAGGTAAACAGAAGCATAAATTTAAATCAGTAAAGTTGCCTTCTCAGAGATTGCACTGTGTTTTCAGAGGATGGTTATGTATTTGCAATGTGGCCAACTTAATCTAAAATAAACATGGCTCAATTTTGGTCCAACTTTACATTTATTAATTTGGCAGAAACTTTTATCCAAAAGAATCTTAAACTGAGCAGACCAGGTGAGAGTAATGGGTTATGGTTCTTGCTCAAAACTCAAAAGGTGACAGTAGCGGAATTCAAACTCTCAACATTCCGATCATACCCCTTTTCAACCAACAGGGAATAGGTTCTTGAACTGGTTCCATTCAGAATTCTTTGACCTGTGGTGCCAGCTACTGACCAGCCCATCAGTTTTGAGCATAACTGCTGTGATCAAGGGTGTGTCATGAACAGAGAGCGTTGCACAATTCACAACAGAAGTAAACAGTAGCAGCAAGATGGAGGAGCAGATTGATTACTTGCAAGGTTTTGATCCGATATTGCAGATATTTGTTTTCATTCCATTTTTTCCTGAAGATGCATCCTTTTCCATTTAGCTCTCCATTGCTACGCTCTGCTTCCTCTCCAAATTAAATGACATGCTCATTGATATCACAATTTGTGCTGGAAAAACACAGCTATACTTTAGTTCCAACTTTCCAGGTTACAAACCAATTCATTTTTGGTCGAAATGCTCCGCACGGTTCAAAATTTAGTGCGCAAACCAGAACAGAACCCGTTCCCTGTTGGTGGAAAAGAGGTTTCAGTGGTCTAGATCTGAGCCACCATTGCCCCAAAGCTTTACCAGGGTCTTAAGCAACCAAAATTGCTTAAAATTAATCCAATATTAGAAAATTGGATAAAACTATATAGGAAAGGTTTTCGTACAACTGTATCTTCGATGCATCTTCAATCTCGTGTTTAGTGACAGAACTTAAATGGTTACCACATAGAAGACGCAAGCAATTTATCATCTGCTACCTTAAGATCTGTTGGAAGCAAGAACTGACATTTCGTGCACAAATCAGAGGGACACCGGTAGAACATGGCATTAATTACATTTTGCAGACGCTCCTATCCGACGTACAACATGCCCAGTAGGGTCAGGTGCCTCGCCCAAGGGCACTTCATTCCTGCTGGTCCAGGGAATCAAACCAGTGACCTTTTGATCCCAAAGCTGCTTCTTTAACCATTAGGGTTTTTGGCTACCCCAACTAGCTTTCCACTCTTCTTAGTACAAGAAAATTATTTGAAATATGTTACAGATACAGTGGCTACATATTAGCATGAAAAGAACTGCAGCATTTCTTTAACTCTGAAGTTTATTTGATAGACGTGGGCTGAAATGAATTGCGCCAATTGGTTCAACACCACTGTATAATCTGGTCTAAGAAGGAATGCCAATTTAGGAAAGTTTCCAGGTAAAAAAAAAAAAAAGTCACGTGAAAATCACAACAAATACATATATTACAGGACATAAGCTAATAAATTAACCTTACAATACTATTTGCAGCATTCCTTACATAACAACCTGCCCAAACCTGGGTCAGGTATCTAACTAGAACACCATACGTGAAGGAAAAGGCTGGAAGAGTTACAGCACCTTTTCTCCCAGAGGATCCTGTCAAGATAAAGTAACTTTGAATTTCTCGTCAACAAACTTGTATCAGACGTGCTGTGCCCAGGCCAAAAATAAGAAACACACTGGCTTTGTCCTCAGTGTGGGCCATACAGCACGATTGCATAACAGACCTCCTCAGGGCAAGAGGCTCAGCCATCTACTGTGAGAGAAGGCAAAAAGAGAGAGAAACAAACACCCGGACACAAAAAACACACTGTCCCAGAAGTGTGTGAGCACCACTCAGCTCTGCTAATCAGCAGCCAGGGCCTGCATCCCAATTTTTACCACTATTTTGAGCTCTCTGACTCAAAGGACTGCAGTGACCCCCATAAACATCTGTGCTTAAAATTCAGTTCAAAACTGGCTAACCAGCGTCACCGCCATTTAATATGAACATATTTGCCTCTTTTCCCTACCATCAACATAGTAAGCACATCTCGCTATAGGTGTGCGTTTGTTCCTGACTGAAACCTGATTGTCAAGCAGTGTCCCAAAGGTGAACAAAATCATAAAAAGGGACAGTAGTTGCTCAATGATGAAGGTCAGGGAGTTCAAGACCCAGTACTGCCAAGCCCTTGAGCAAGTCGTTGCAGGTCTCATCAGTCCCTGTCTGCTTCAGGGACACTGCTGTATCGTGGTTGACCCTGCGCTCTGACCCCAACTTCCAAACAAGCTGAGATATGCGAAGAAAACAATTTCACTGGGCTGCATGACAAAGGCTGCTTCTTCTTCTAAAGTCATTAGCTCGCCCACCAAGCAAGCAAAAACACCAGTGTGCAGCCCAGTCCCATATTCTGCTGCAAGCATATAAATTCCTGCATTTGACTTTGCCCAAAGTCATTATCCTTTCCCAAGAATAATTTCCCCATTCTGAATAAGTTGAGAGTCATCCATGCATTCATAATTTATGCTTAGCCAGTTGCAGGTCTTATCATTCCCAGTTTGTCTTGCTTGTAAGCACTGTCCTTCAAGACATCCAACCCATGACACAGAACAGTTCTGTGGAATTTACTAGTTCAGCCATTTGGGTTTGTCACTTTTCCATATCGTAATGGATTTACATAAAACAAAACCTAAATTCAAATGTGTCATTTGTTCCTTCGCTGCTGGGTTTTGAACTTTCAGGGTCCTGCTCTGTAAGACACTCTGACCTTTCAGTGGGTGAAGAGTTCATTGTGGATGTGCCCACTTCATCAGCACAACACAAACTCAGACAAAGCAATTTATTTCTCTGATCATCCTTTTAAAAAGCTGTGACGAAAATCAGCATCACAGATCTAAATAAACGGCCCGTTGGGGAAAACTAACACGCGACTTAAAACATGCTAATACACTTCAGACTGTCAAGAACATCCATGTGTATATCCAGCATTTTGTTCATTTTTGTTCTTTATGAAAGTGACTTAGTGCAGCACATTAACGACGAGTCAAATTTGAATGGTAAACTATGTCAAAGGCAGATGTAAAACTTGTAAGCTCAACCAACTCAGTGACTACATGTCCACTACAGCCATGGGTTTCAGAGGTCATAGTGGTAATACAGAAGTCACAACCCACCCTGATCAAATTATACTTTTTAAATCAGTTATTAGCCTGCTTAACTGGATACTTAACCTAAATGGGTTTAATCAAAACCTCAATAAATCAAAAACGTCGTAAAAAGAAATGACAATTAACCCCCCCCCCACTTACACACACATACACACAACAGCAGCTCTGCACGTGGAACCCCCCACGTGGAAACCATATGCTTATTGAATATTAAATGAACAGTTAACTGAAAATTTGCCCATTTACACTTCGATATAAATCACTCAAGATTCATGATCATGATTGTTCAAGGTTTCCTCTCACTTCCTCGTTTGTCATCATCCTTCATGCCTGAAGTACACAGCATATTTAATAGGTTTCAAGGTAGTTTTTTTTCTTTAAAAGATACACTCGTAGCACTACCACATATTGCCATCGAAGCACGTTACGCAAAGTAATATCTACCGGTACTCAGTGGTGCTCACTTTCCATCTTTGGAAGTCTAGTCAGAAACTGTATAGAACCTGTACATAAACCAGCCACTGACTGCAAATATACATAATGTATGAAACAATGATTTTACAAAGTGACATAAATGCAGTCAAAGCGCATTTTAAAAATGCCATTGCAATCAGAAATTGATTTTAATTGGATACTCAAAGCCAAGATAAAAACCTGGTGTAATATTGCCATATTACCTTACATTTACACAATAATACTGTGTGATGTTTTGCTACAGAAATCTCATAAGTTGGCTTCTGATGTACATTTTTTTTTAATTGAACTTTAAAAGATCCAGAAATTATGATCACTTGCCTGTAGGTGGCGCCAAAAGCGCAAAAAACCCACAACGCCCGTAGAAGTGGAAAAATCTGCATGCCATTTAAAAAAAAAAAAAAGGGCTTATGAAAATTATGTTTAACGGATGAGGTAATGATGGTTAGCGGCTATAGGTAAATACTGATAATTTACTCCTATTGTTAATTGAAATAAGAAAAAAAGGCTTGCCCGTCAATTAAAAAAAAAAAGTTAAATAGGCAGCTTGTTTTGCTTTACACTGGTGTATCGTGCCCATCTTTGCAGCTTGTTTCTGTGCAATGGAACGATTTCCAAAACACGGGTAAACGGCAACCCAGAATAAAAGTGTGAGGAAGTTTTTTTTTTTTTTAAATCATCCATACATTTAATATTTGAAATGCAAGACTACAAGGAAGCATGCTTATGCTTTTATTGCAAAAATTATAGATACTAGGAGTAATGGAAACCAAAATGCAAGCAAAAGTGGGGTGCTAATTTGAGGAAATGCATTTGTTTTTAAAAGAACAAGAGAAGGAGCAGTGAAGATGAGCAGTGAAGATGAGCAGTCCATGATCAAGTAAGATGTGCAGCTACAAACTACACTGGTAAACAGATCATTAAAGGATTTTCGCAGGTAATAACACTTGCTCAATGTTATTGGGTACATTTCGATATTTTGCATGTTATCGTGTGTCATGTACAGTGGACGGGGGGATTCTATACATCCCTGTTAAAATACCAGGTTTTTGTCATGGGGAAAAAAAAAGAAACCAAGACCAACAGTCAGAACTTTTTCCACCCTCAATGTGAAATTACAAAGTATAAAAATGAAGTGCAAAAAAAAAAAAACATTTTTGGGGAAAATATGAAAGAATAAAAAAAAGTTACAATAACCTGGCTGCATAAGTACGCACACCCTCCTATAATAATTGGGGATGTGGCTGTATTCAGAAAGAACCAATCACATTCAATCTCATGTTCAAAAGTAACTATACTCCGGCTGTCAGTAAAATTATTTCACATTAACCCCCAACTAAAGACCAGCTGTTTCTGTCGGATTTCGTTCACAGTTGCTTGGTTTCATCCAATTGCTGAAGCCATGGTCTTCAAGGAGCTTACAATGTGTATGGTATCTCACTTGTTGAAAGACAGACAGAAAGAGAGGTCCAAAAGAACTTACAAAACATTAGATGTGCCACACACCACCATGAAGGCCATCATGAACAAGTAAGGGGGAAAAAAGGGGGAGCACCACAATGACATCACCAGGAACAGGAGATCCACCAAAATTTACAAAAAAAAAAAAAATAGCATCGAGGCTGGGACAAGACCTACAACATTAAAGGAGCTGCAGGAACAGCTGACAAGTTCTGATTACACACTGCATGAGACAACAGCTATATACAAGCCCTTCCCCCCCACACACACACACACAAAAAAAAGGCATCCAAGCCCAACTCAATCACCCCAAACCATGCAGCAAAATGTGTTAGTCTTAAGAAACCAATTCCAAAAGGCATGTTAATTATATAATTCAAAAGCTTTGTTTAGCACAAAAAAAAAAGCACAACACCAAAAGAAAACCATACCCAAAGTGAAGCATGATGGTAGCTTCATCATGCTTTAAGGCTGCTTTCCTTCAGCCAGAACTGAAACTTTTATCAAGGTGGAGGGAATCATGAACAGCTACAAATAACAGTCAGTCAATTTTAATGCAAAACATTCAGGGTCTGCTAATACTCTGAAGATGAAAAGGAATTTCACCTTTAAGCACAGCAATGCCCCAAAGCATACATCCAAATCAACAAAGGAATGGCTTAACCAAAAGATGATCAGTGTTTTTTGAACAGCCGAGCCCAAACCTGAATCCAGCTTAAAAAAAATTATAATAATAAAAATAAATAAATTATTCTGTGGGGTGTCCTGAAACAGGCTGTGCACAGGAAATGCCCTCAAAATTTGACAATGTTTTTGGAACGAATGAATGAATGGAGGGGGAAATCAACTTAAGATGTACCATACTGATAGATTCTTACCCAAAAATACTGAGTAGTGTAATGAAATCAAAAGGTGCTTCAAAAAGTATTAGTTCAGGAGGTGTGCAGACTTATGTAACTGGATTATTCTAAGTTTTTTTGGGAGGGGGAAAGTTTCTCACTTAATTTGTATACTTTGCAGTTTCACATTAAAGGTGGAAAAACACCGGACATGACTGATCTTGGTGTCATTCTTTTACTTCACAAAAACCTGCCTCTTTTTTTTTTTTTTTTTTTTTAAACAGGGGGGTGTAGACTTTTTATATCCACTGCAGCTAGATAAGGTAATGGTTTTGTATGAAACTTCTGATCAAGTCAACCATCTTGGATAATGCAAAGTGAGACCAACTTGATTTGATAGAAATGCAACAATCATTAATTAAGGTCTCATGTAGAAACTATAGTTCGTATTCAGAGTTAAGCATGTAGTGAAGATTTAATACAGTATTCAGACAATCAGATGTAACGACTTACGTGTTCTATACAGGAGAGAGCATCAAAGTAACAAACAATGGGATAATTTCTTAATTTCACAAACTCGGAGAGAGGTTTTTGTTTGGTCAAATTTTCATTTTAGGATTCTGGGAACTACAGCATGCACCCCATAGCAAATCTGAACAGGCGTCTGCCTGCCATTAACACAACCGAATGCATCAACAGGCACCATTAAGTCCATATAATAAATGGTTCAAAAAGCAAGTGCTGGTAAAGTTACAAAACAGTACCTTTGTCAGAGTAAAATGACATACAAGATTAGCCAACTATTCTTCGTGTTCAAAGACTTCACATGACACTATTTGCAAAGGACCTGCAGTAAAAAAAAAAAAATTTTTTAAAACCCCAAACAACCCTGGGCAACTTCTCCCAAAGACACCCAATCAGAGCCAAAATACCCGAGGACGATACAAGTAAGGAAAACAAAAACAAAACCTCAGGATTGATTAATCTCTAAATAAGAAAAATTTCCAGACTATGAACATTCATCATGGATGTAAAAATGCTTATGCTTGAGAATACATTCATTTATCATTATGTACATGACACAGGCATTACAATAGTACAACCCCAAACCAGAAAAAGCTGGGACTTTTTGTTGAAATTAAAACTGAAAGCAATGATTTATAATCTTTGACCTGTAAATGTACTCAAAACTAGACAAACCCACATTATTTGATGTTTTACCTCATGAGCGCCCCCCACTAAAATAAACATTTCAATTTTGATTCTTGCAACATATTTCAAAGTTGGGACAGTAAAGCATTTACTACTTTGTAACGTTGCCTTTCCTTTTCACAACACTTAAAAGATGTTTATGGCGTGAAGACACCAAGTGATTAAGTGTTTCAGGTGTTATTTTGTCCCATTCTTCC
>JAOBAM010000019.1:31451029-31465055 GCA_025212355.1 Notarius kessleri
ATTCTGAATTATGTATATGTTGAAAATCTAAAAATGCCAATTTAGTTGTCATTTGAGCATATAACTGAAACAAATTTGTCTGAAACGGAATTAGCCATTCTCTGAAACGGAATTTAATGTTCTTTGAAACGGAAAATAGGAGGCTCTACTATAATTACCTCCAGATTTACACTCAAGAGCAAGAACCATGATATTAAGTTGGACAGTTTTCTTTGCTCCAATGCCTAGTCCTGACGAGGCTACAAAACCACAACTAGCCTTAAACATCAGTCAGAAATTACAAATCTACTATCGCTGATCAATTACAAATATAATTCCTACACCTTATTTGATCATCTGCTTACTTTTCCACTCCTCGATGTCCAGCTCTCGGCTCTCGAAGCTCTGGTCGTACGGCTCGGCCTCAGGCTCATCATCTGGATCGTGGTACTGCGCGAAGTACGGGTGGGCCAGTGCCTCGGAGGCCGTGATCCGTGTATCCGTGTCCAAAACCAACATCTTCTCCAGCAGGTCCACGGCTGAGAGAAAGCAGAAACATCACGGTGATTTGTCTTTCAGTTTGTTTTCAGTCTAGCAGGTTGTGTTGAGTTTGTATTAAATTTCAAAAAACAAAATCAACAGGAAATAAAAAGTTCTAATACCTAACGGGTTGGCACCAATGAATACATCCGCGAAGTTCCTCTTTGGCATGTTTGGCAACGAATTTATGTAGTTTCTGGCCTGTTGAAAAAGACAAGATACAAGAGTAGTCTCAGACTATCAGATCTTCTAGATCTAGAAAAGATAAGAATGTTGGCTTTAGCTTGAAGCAGAAATTAGCACGACTTCAAACCACAGACAAGTGTCTCTGCTGGAAATAAAAATTAATGTGAAAATTATTTAAAGGAAAAAAATATAACTGGAAATAATTTTGCCCTCATTTTTTTTTTGCCAACTTGAACCCACGGTGCTTCAAAACTACTTCTCAGAACACATGAATATTCAATGATTCTCCACGGAACACCAGTCATGCTAAGAATATAAGCAGCATAAACAGTGCGCACTTGTGTTTTACACAGTGTTAACACAAAGCTTTGGCGAACACTCCACTGAAAGTCTGCTAAGAACTGGGTCAGAGCTGCATCTCAGACAAAAAGCAGGCAGAAGGCAGCAGAGAGGGGGTTGGGGTGAGTAGAGGATAAAGGATGAACCGAGATAAATATCCCTCTTAAAAAAAACAAAAAACAAAAAACTCTACGATAACAAAAGATCAGTACAGCACGCTAACAAACAACATATCATATCTGATATAGTGGTGCAGTTAAATGTTTAAAAGCAATACCTCACCAGTAAGCATTATAACCATGCTGAACAGACATTAATACTTTTTTGGGGGGATGGGGTGTTCTTTGCTCACCAAAGTAGCATGACTGGGTAAGGTAAGCATCTAGGTAATCACTGATTATCATTATTATTATTATTATTATAGTCCATGCTAAATAGCTGTCACTTCTTTTTATACATTGCTAGCAATAGTATTGTCAGGGGAGTCATTTGTTTAAGAATCTGTGCAAAATTACTAACCTCTTGGTCAAATAGTCAGCTTTAGCATGTGGGAAGCCATGGCCTAAAGGTTAGAGAAGCAGCTTTGGGACTAACAGGTCACTGGTTCGATTCCCTGGAATAACCAGCAGGAATGGCTGAAGTGCCTTTGAGCAAGGCACCTATCCCCCAACTGCTCCGCGTATGTCGCTCTGGATCAGAGTGTCTGCTAAATGCAATTACTGTAACGTAAATCACTACTGCTCGCAAAGACATGCTGCATGTTTTTTGATTATTGGGATATTTGCCTCAAAGTGTTTTAGGATTTTCCAATATTTTGACGTGGTGCAAGAATGCTAGGCTGTCCACCAACAGTGATTGGATAAAGAATATTAGTGAGAAAAAAATCTCAAAACACTATCAATCACCCTGAAAACATCCCAACACTGAAGCATGGTGGTGGTAGCACCATGTTCAGAGTTACTCTTGGCCTTATGGTTGTTTCTTTGACCGATTCCCCGTATACCTCGAGACCCGAGTTTTGGTGAACGGCCTCCTCTGACAGAGGTTGTCTCATATTCTTCTGATATTTTAAATACCGGCTTTTTAAACGATGATCTGTAAGAGATTTAGGATTTGTTTTTGGTAACATATCCAAACCCTGATACTTTTCCAGAACTTTTCATAGCTCCTTTGTCTCCATGATGCAAGAAGTAGTTTACAATTTTTCTGTAAATAATTTTATCAAAACTATACACACACACCCCCAACTCTTATGACTGGCTATTTTGTGTACTTGAATGACACATAATCCCATACAAGCCACTGTACATGTGCCTTTGATTACCAGTTTGTTTTGTATGAAGGATACACAGGATGACACATTGATTTGTAATATTGTTTGCTTGTAGTGTGTGTTTTTCACAGCTTTTCTGTCAGCAAGGAGGAACATGTTCCTCACTCTATTTCTGCTGACCTTATGCCAGGTTTACTTTAAAAAAAAAAAAAAAAAGTGCCTCTCTGAACTGATGGGATTATAAGCACTGTTATGGCCCTAATAGACAGCGGTGCTTCTTGCTCACCTCGTGGCTGGGCATCCTGCTTATTAGTGAGGCTGGAGGAGTTCCAGTCAGGCGCATTATCTGCTGGAGCTGGTTTATATCTTAGGCACCCAGGTCAAGGGGCTTACAATAGCAATGCAAGTGAGACACTATCCATGGCAAAACACGATGATGTATGCATGTGTGTTTTAATGCCAAGTCGAGGACGAAAGATCCTTTTGCACCATTTTTCGATCAAGAATGGGGCACAAGTGTGAGGTTTGTAATGTACACACACACCGATGTAGAGAGAAAGAATACATCAAGGAAGATTATGGATGTGAAATTTAACACACATGTACACACAATCATTTGGTTGGTGGAAAACAATAAAAGGATGCTATGTGACACGGACAAGAAACAGTGCAGCAATACTGCAGATCAGCACACACAGGAACATTAACCTCTTAAGCTCGATCACATTTCCAAACCCTAAGGCAGGGTTGTCAGGGCAGACAACAGCAATCCAAGCCCACATGTGTCAGTATGGCAGCACACTACCCAGCAATTAGATGACCCAACCACCCAAGAGACAACAGTGATTCATGCTTGGGGGGTTTGGGGGGGCAGTCGATGCTGCAAAAGCACTAGGTGAAGCGTGGCTGGCTGGAGCGAAAGCAACACACTGGGAGCGAAACGCCAGGGAAAAGACGTGTCACACTCAGGCATAAATGAAAACTCACAGACTCCGAAGATATTTTCATCAAAAGCTCGGGCCCTGGGGTTCCGACGAGTAGCATGATAAGCTTCAACTGATCAATATCTTTAAAGAGCAACATAAAGGAAAAAAAAATATGCAGGGATGGCTATGGAGGAGGAGGAGTGGCTACAGAAACACAACTGAATGAAGGATAAACCCAAATGTATTCTTTGACATGCACTGCAAAATATGAAACTGAAAAATAACCATTTTTACGAATGAAGATAAATAAGAAATTAGATCAACAACATACAAGCTGTACGTCATGGAGTAATATTATATTATAACCTGTAATCCACAGGATTGTGGTGAACAACAGAGCAAGACCAAAGCCAACATGTTTTACATTGGTAGGTTAATCCAAAATTATATGAACACGTTAGTGTGAACCCACAGTCACGGAGTTATCAGAACCCTGATGTGTATGACAAGCAGACGTGTGCGAAACACAACAACAGAAAGAAGAAGTCACTTCAGAACAGCGGTGACACAAGGCAGTGACCATGTGTAGCACATGATGTGAGTAATATTAGTGCTGAACATCAGAGAATGTCAGAAACAACGTTTCCTGAGGCGTTCCTTAGAAGCAGGTGCTCTGGTGGAGAAGATATGATTAGCAATGTCTGTTTAAGAGCAAAGAGAGGGGAAAGAAAAAAAGTGAGAAATTGATAGAGTGGATGGATGAATGATGAAACGGAGTGGATAATTAGACATGCACACAATTAGTCTCCATACCAAGTCAAGACAAAATGCAAACAAATGGCCAAAATGAGGGAAAAACAAAAATATATTTATTTATTTATTCTGAAAGTTCTGACTGGCCTTTCGTACTGTGTGTCCTGTTTCAAATCCATGGAAATGGCAGGTAATTCAGGTTTAAGTGCATCATCTGTGTTTACAGCACATAGCCACCAATCATGAAGGTGTAACACACACACACACACACACACGGCCCAAAATGCAAATAAAAAACACCTGTTTAAAGTAATTGAGTGCATACATGGGGTCAGGACTAGGAATGTTCTCCTGGCAGCATGGTCTGACATGCATAATAAATTACATGGACCCAAAAAAAAATAAAAAATTAAAACGCCCAGACTCCTGTTGGGTGTTGGTTTTTGTATCTGTTCCAAAAGCCAGATGCATATTAGAAGGAGCTTAATGCTATGTGTTGATACTCCTGGCATGGCATGTGGGGACTGGTTTCGAGGTAAGCCTGGAAGCGTGTGCACAAAAATACAAGCAAAGCACACACTGTTGTAAAGAGAAATAGGCCCGGTGAGTTATTGCAAGGAATTGTGGTTGCTTTCTTACTGTTCCCTCTGGGCAAAGAGGGAGTGACAGAGGGGTTGTGGTAAATTTTAAAGCAGCCCCTTGAAAAAGAGTTGCAGGCATCTGTGTTATTAGATTTCTCTAAACGGTGTTCTATTTAAAAAAAGAAAAGAAAAAAAAAAGTGGTCACTAACTGCTCTGGGGGGGGGGAATCCTGGCAGTATGGAGGGCGAAACAGAAGCCCTCATCTGTGTGAGTGAAGTCTTGGCAATCAAAAGATCAATTAACACCTCAATAGCAGCTTCTCCTGAAAGCAGGCAGGTTTTAAAGGGGGGGGGTAGAGGGGAAAGGATACGATCCGAGCCAGGAAACAGAGTCCGTCCAGTGAGAAGCTCAGCCATGATGCAGCCAACAGACCAGATGTCCACTGCAACACACCATAAAGACAAGCACAATCATTTATACCACCAGCAACACTCAAGACATCCGCTGTACTTGGGCTGAGCATGTGAGGGACAGAATAACTTTTTTTTTTTTAAACTAAAGAATATCAGCCCTAAAATCGAACCCTGATACTCCCCTTTATACCACTGTAGATTTCTTTGGCCCAATAAAAATAAACAGAAAGCCGGAAACCTGTCATGTTGTAGTGCATCCAGTTGAGCATGATCTCAGGCGCACGATACCATCGCGTAGCCACATAGCCAGTCATCTCATCGTCTGTATGTCTCGCCAGGCCAAAGTCCAGGATCTGAGCATGAAATGCAAAGGAAGTGAATCAGCCATAAAACAGCATGGACTTCTCAGCACATTTAATTAGATCTCATCTTGCCATCTGTTTGTTGCACTATAAACTCAGTACCGGTCATCACAGGTTCGTGGTTACACAACAAACAATAACAAGTAAAGCATGGTGAGATAACACATGCTTACTGACCTTAAGCTCGCAGTCTTCATTTACAGCCAGGTTACTGGGCTTCAGGTCCTGCAATGAAATACCAAAGTAAAACATCATTACTGTTTCTACTTCCCTAACAGCAAAAAGAATGATGCCAGCTGATGGGATCTAAATAGGGTAGCTGTAAAAACCATACTTCTAGATCATAAAGCCTTGTTTACAGAGTCAGTGATGCGAGAAGCAATTCACCAACCCAGTGCACCTGGCCGTGGCATGACCGACAATAAAATCACTACACCGAAATAATGACAAAAGCCAACAAGGCCCCATAGTCATGAAGTGAATATTACATTGAGCATGCAGCCCTCAGGAACAATATGTGCTTTTAATGATCACAAAATAAGAACAGAAACACAAAGGGACCATGAGAGAGAAAGCAGAAGTGTTCACTTACTCTGTGGATGATGTCTGCCGAATGAATGTACTAAAAGGAAAAAAAAAAAAAAAAATACAAAACCAGTGAACTACTGAGAAGTGACGAGTTCAGATGTTGTCAGAAGGTTCTCTGATAATAACTAAGGTCATAAGCTCAAATCCTAGCCTTATTTGAACCTCGGATAAATTCATCACTTCTAGGTTGTTATGCAGACAATGGAAAGGTAGTTAATTATACATTAAAGTGAACTGAAAAAACTCTAATATAGGTCAATATTTTGCATGCAATTTAGAAAATCGTCTGTATTTGATTCGAACCAAACGCGTCCTGACTACACATTATCTTCGCAAAATAGAAAATTACAATCAGGAAATTGAATCCTGTTTGGTTTTAGCTAACAGACAGACTAAACAATATCGCGGCACTGGAAATAGCTTTTCATCTTCATTCATCATAAGCAGAATGCACTATTGTGTGTCACCAGGGTGGAATTAAAACTCATTTAAGGTATAATTATGATCCCTAAGGTCTAACAATGTCCTGTGTACTGAAATATACAATACACTGAATTTACCAATGTTTATGCAATATTTGAGAATTTCATTTCTAAGAAGACAATATTCCGTTATGTTAGTGGAAACAGCCTCGGTGAGTTCTATATTAGCATTTGAGTGAACTTTTGCACTGAAATGAAGCTATATGAATTAGCCCATGCCCCAGATAAGAGCTCGCTTATGGCTGTTCACAGGAAGCTCTTGGTTTTTTTGCGCTCATTAAACTTTAGCTGATCTGTAAAAGTGCTCTGGGTATAATATATTTATGCTTAAATGAAATAGTAATGCTAAAGACTCAGATGTGAGTAACCAAAAGGGATAAACAATAGACAAAATAAGAACAGACTATACTGTATTGAGACTGAAATATACCTTAGAATCCTGTACATGATAACACACTCAACACTTAATGTCATTATTAATTGTGTTGCATCACGTGAGGGGAAAAAAACATTGAGAAACGTCCAACTAAGGAGATATAAATAAATTAACACACACCAACAACCACTACAGCTCTGATATCAACTGTATCACAGAGCTAGCATGAAACTGATTGCTTAACAAACTCTAGGCTAAACTTGTGAAAGGGGGAAAAAATAAATTAAAAAAAAATTTAATTCCCATACAAAACACGTCCCAAAGTGTGTCAGTTGCCACACTGACAAACTTTTACCTTCATATTTCTCAAATAAAATATTTACAGCTTCAGCAAGCTTATTACTAGACAGCTAGCAAGCTAACCTAGCAAGCTAACATTAGGAATCGAAACAATCTTAGTTTATACTTATTATGGAGATGGCTAGCTTTCTGAAAATCTTTAAGACTGATAAAGAAGCAATTTATGGTTTATATATCTATTGGAGCTGTCTTTCTGATAGTTTTCTGTTTAAGAACACAAACAGAAAATGAAAAGTGTGACTTTAGCTAATGCCGCATACTGTAAATAAGAAGCTTTTTACAGTATTTCAAAAGAGAAAGCCATTTATGAATGAGCACCAGGTTTACAATAATCCTAGCAAACAAGAGTCCAAGGATTCTACGTCCTGACTATAAACCAATGCACTTCCTTCTGTCACTGTCCATCCATCAGAACAATTAATTAGCCATTTGGCTAATGAGTATAAATAAAGAATGCTTTACCAAAAATAGGCAATATCTTGAGGATAAGGAGCATTATATAGTTAGTAAAACACAGTGCTACATTTTGGTAGCATTGCCGATCCATGCTAGGTGTAGCATACGAGGCGTTAAAATATAACCACAGAATACGCAGGAAGGATTAGCAAACCTGATTCTAGAGTTCAAAATGCAATTTGAATCTAAGAGACATGTAGAGATGTCTGAATGGAACGTTAATGCTAATTAAGTGGAAGCGCTAGGTATCAAGAAAGTTTCTAACCAACCAAACTAACATTAGCAATCAAAATAATGTATTAGTTTATAAACATCATGGACTTAGCTTTCTGAATAGTTCTCTAGTTTAAGAACACTAATAGAAAATGAACCAACATGCTAGTTATGACAAACGTTTCTAACTAGCCAAATTAACATTAGCAATCAAAAGAATTGATGGTTTAACCAACTTCTGACCAGTTTTGTAGTTTAACACTAGCAATCAGTGTGAAGTTAGCAAGCAATTTGATTTTGCAAATGAAAAAGTGCTGCTTGTTACTTATACAAACTTTCAAGAGAAGGCTAAGATGAATGGCATGCTCAAGGTTTACAGTACCGCACTGCTAATGGCAAATTAAGGAAGAGAAACTGACCTTTAAGCCTCGCAAAATCTGATAGATGAGGAACTGCACATGGTCGTCTGTAAGCTTCTGGCACTTGACAATGTTATTGAGGTCGGCGCCCATTAGGTGAGTCACCAAGTACCTGGGATTCAAGAGAAACCAAAATGACTCAATAACCCCAGATTGTTAACAAACAGGTAAGAACAGTGATTCAATTACACCAATATACTGTATATTCAAATGACTTAATTTCAGCTTTTGGTTGAGTTTTGGCTTGCCTGTATGGCATTCTGGTACATTTGACAAGAAGTCAGATTCAAAATTATTCTGCCCAAAGTCTGGTCTAAGGATATCACATGGCCTACTTTTTCTTGCAGCATGATCATAGTGTGCCAAGTGTGTTGATGAAGCAAAATGCTGAACTCAATGTGCAGCAATAATGCTGAATGTACACTAGCCTAGATTTCCCTGTTGCAGACTGCTTGTATAATCAGATCAGCAATGCAAATTTCTCAGTCCGTGAGCCGTCATAGGCGTTCTAACATTTTCAAGTTTGTTGGGAATTCTCAGTCATGAATCTCGTAGCGTGAGCCCCTGTACAACGAGTAGCAAGAACGGCGATGAGAAAACAGTCAATGAGAGTCTGAGAAGAAATCAAATTCATCTGCTGTCATGCGCAGCAGATCTCTGAGTCAAAGTTCTATCACCCATCTATTTGTGTGGGAGAGTGAGAGCAAAACGTAAAGCAGAATAATCTAAGAATCATTCTAGAAGAAAGCATTTGGCACGTCATACACAAATAGTTGTTAGGAACACCAAAAAAGACATTATTCCTGTCTATGCACAGTATTTTTCACTATACCTCTAGTTCTCTTTGCAGAACAGACATTCCTAGCTGCAACTGTCTCCCCAATCAATCCTTCCTATACATTTTCATGTATTTCTTTCTTTATAAAATAGGAGAAAAAAAAACAACCACGACAGCTACTTGCACAGGCTCTGCTGTGCCACGTGATACAGTTGCTGTGTTTATTTTTGAGAGAACGTGGGAGCTAGTGTGCAGGCGTGCGTTTTCTGGGATTTCACCAGGTGACATTGTGTAGTGTGCAAGTATCATGGGCGATCGCTGGCGTAGCGGGCACACAGCTACATCCACGAAACAGACTTCAAGTGATCAAACTTGTGTTTTTATAGCAATCTGTGTAGTGCCACAAGTTTAATAGGTCATGAAACATCCTCAGCAATAGACTTGCTCTAGGTTCAGAACGCACCTACAAATAGAGCAAAAGGAGGCAGGGCGTGGATGCGATAGAGAAATTGCAGGGTCTATCAGTGGCAGAATAGGAACATGTTTGACCCGCTGTCATTGGTGTCAGGAACACTGTACTGTGATTATCATAAGAACCAGTTCCTGGGAACTGATAGAAATACTGAGTTCTAACTTAAACAAGTAAAGAACACTTTCTCGCTCTAAGCTTCACTGCAAGCTTCTGCAAACACACACTGCAACACTGTTGTCCATTAAGGTTCCAGCCTACAGAGTGCATTAACACACACACACACACACACACACACACACTATGAATGTCTTGCTAAATTAAGCTCTGGATTTATCCCCTTTGGCCCTCCTGGAGTATACTTATCTCTGTCTCCATGCTTTTACGCTTGTGCAAACGGAAGAGTGTGAAAAGAATGGTCTGATATAGTTGCATGCATATTGTATGTGCGTGTATGTGCTTGCATTTAAGGAGCAGTCCTATATTCATTCACTGCACAGCCAGCCAAGACTTGGCAGTGCAGATCGTCTCTCATTGTGTGCGTGCATATGCAGTGTGTGTGGGGTCCTGGTGTCAAATACACTTCACCCTACTGAACTGAAAGGAGAAAGGGCAGACTGCCCTGGCACTTGACTGGTTAGCAGTTCAACTACACAGAGAGCAGTATGTGTGTGTGTGTGTGTGTGTGTGTGTGTGTGTGTGTACAAACAAAATACACACCTCACAAACACTTCAAGTTTCTGGGAATTATATCTGACAAAGAAACATCTAAAGTCCAAATTAAAAAAAAAACATCTATAAAAATAGAAAATGAGCCCAAATGCACTGAGGAAACTCTCAATAAATTCCCATGTAGGACTTTCCCATAGTAGCTGCCAGGAATTTTCCCACCATCCCAAAAGCCAGCAGTGCTAAGCTTTCAGGGGAAAGATTCCTTTTAAAAAGGGACAAGGCAAAGCAGTCAGCTCTCAGCTCTCCAAATTCAACAGAAGCTAGTCACCCGAGTTTTCCGTGCCGTCCACTTTCCACTAGACGGAGCAGTATGGCACGGTCACGAATCCAAATCCAGAACTGTGTGAAGTATATGTGGGTTTCCCATCGCATTACAATACCCATAAAAGTAGCCAAATTTACATTTTGCTCTCCATTCGTAGCCTGCTATGTTGGCGTCTGAGTGGAAGTTCCTCAACCTCAGCTACATCACTTGAGTTAATAATTAGTCTCCGTGAGAGATGTGTGCAGGATTAGGGTTTTTTTTTTTTTTTAAATCCCATTTGCACAGGTATTATTTTTGTTTATGCCCGTCTGTAATATTTCCAAAAATTTCATTTCCAAATATAAACAAACTAATAGTCTAATATAAACCAACACCACCCTGACCAGGCAGTTACTAAAGATGCTATAAATGCATAACAGTGCCGTGTCACGTGCATGTTAATGAACGTGGTCTTTGTCCCAAGAGCTTCACATCTAGCTGCTTGCACATACATACATGAAAGTAAAACTGCATCCTGCAAGATCTAATTCTGATGCAGATCTTTATTCAATCGCCATCACCATCTGGCTGCCAATGTTGGGCCCTTGACGAAGGCCCTTTCTGCTGCAGGGACACCATATCATGACTGACCCTGCACTCTGATCCCAACTTCCTAACAAGCTGGGATATAATAATAATAATAATAATAATAATAATAATACCACCATTATGTACACTGTACAGATAAAGACGACTTCTACCTCCTGCTCTTCTTCTATTCAGTTAAATTACAAAAAGTCATTTATTATTGTCCCATTCTTCACTGTGGGATACCAAAAAAAAAAAAACGTCGGTTCACCTGTCTTCCTCTTGTTCCCCATCTCTCTGACACATGTTCCTTGTGCGAAACATTGTGCATCAGGTTTAGAGAACTGAAAGCTATTGCACATTCAAAAGTTACACATAAAGGGGCGAGAGCCTGTTGCCATAGGAACTGTGGATATTCCCAGTATGTGTGTGCTCTAATCCCTTCAGACAGTCACAGTGCTCACACATACACTGTCTGATCTAAACCGTGAAAGGGCCCCTGTGTGCATATTGTCAACAAGCACATGAAAGTGCTGCGAGTGCATTTTTTCACAGTTGAGGTAAATGTGTACATTGGTGACAAACTCCCTGTTGACCATGCATGCAGAAGCAGACATACGCTCATGCTAAAAAGAGCAATAGCCATTCGAGAAGCAATATCCTATCCTCTGTGATTCGTCTTCCTACCAAAATGGACCTCCCCTCGCTGTTCTGCCTGGTAACCAAGCGCGCACCCGCGTGCGCACACACACAATCAACCTGCTTGCACACCCCCTGCTGCCTCGAGTCTGATTCTGCAGCAAGCACTAGGCTACTTTGTTAGATCAGTTTCTAAAAATCTCCCACACTCAGAGCTCAGAAAGAAAAGAGTAGCACAGAACATGTACGTGAGATTGAAAAAGAGTCAGAAAAAGAGAAACGGCTGCTTTAAAAATGTTGTGCGTGCCCAACTAAAGGTGTAAAGTGGGCAAAAATCCTGGTGCTTTTGATTTCCAAAACTGAGCACTGCATACTGTAGATGTAGGTGTGTGTAATATTATATATGACAGACGTGTGTGCACAGCTATCCACATCATTAGTCGATGCATTCAACAATCAATTTAGGACAGTACAGTATAGTAGCACATCAGAATTACTATCTTAAACATGCACGCAAGACATTACTGAAATGTTTTACATCTGATGGAGTTGCAGGTTTGCTCCAGAGGCTGATGAGGTCAATGCACCAAAAAATAAAAAAAAAGTTAACAATTTACTCACACATCTGTAAAGTCCTCGAGGGTGGTGGAGGGTGTGAACACATCCAACAAGCCAATCACCTGCAAGAAACGTGACATTCAGAGGTTCAGACAATGCAAATCAGTTTGCATGCAGCGTGTGTTTAGGAAGCAAGTGCAACAACAAAAACTAGTCTCACACAAGTGCACATTTAAAAGTGTGTGGGCTTCATTTTTAGCCTCTTCAATGCAATTATTAACCACTGATCTTTACAGCTCAAAATCATCCATTATAAAAAGTTAACATAATTTAGCACTTGATCAATCGCGTCAAAATTTGTATCATCGAGTGCTAAAGTTTGTATACACTTTGGACAAAATTATTGCAACCAGGTCATCCAGTGTGTCAGAAAAAGGTCAAACAGTGAATGTTAAAATATTAATGGTGGGGAAAGCAATGACATCAGGTTAATTAATCTACCTTTCAAAAGCCATGGCCTAAAGGTTAGAGAAGCAGCTTTGGGACTAAAAGGTCTCCAGTTCGATTCCCTGGACCAGCAGGAATGGCTTAAGTGCCCTTGAGCAAGGCACCTAACCCCCACTTGCTCCCTGGGCGCTGTACTATAGCTGCCCCCTGCTCTGGGTATGTGTGTGCGCTCACGTGTGCATGTCTTCACTGCTTCAGATGGCTTAAATGCAGAGAAGGAATTTCGCTGTGCTTGAATGTACATGTGACAAAAATAAAGACTTCTTCTTCTAAAAAACATGTGATCTGAATATTCTGCTTCTTTGCGTTCTTAACTGGCTCCATCTTCTACCCTCTGAGCAGCTGTTCAGATTTGTTACTAACCTTCATTTTGGGTGACCCGATCACAAGTGAACAGCAGAGACAGATCATTTACACCGGGCTTTTTCAAGCATCTAAAACCTCAAAACCTGCAATTTCTTGAGTCTCATGAGGCAGTTAAATATCAAGGACTTGCCAAGGAACATCTGTCAGTGTGTTCATTCTACAAATATGACCCTGACCACCTTAAAAATGGATTTGAACAAGGTCGCCAAGACATGTTCACATCTGTACTGCATACTTTATGAGATCAACAGAGGTCTGAACAGGACGGTGGGGGGGTGGAGTGTAAACTGTTTTCTTGATACGGACAGAAACCCTTGATTGAGTTGCGTCATAACAACCAACGGCAGGACAAAAAGACTCTCTTGGACCAGATGCTCTTCATCTCCTGAAAATAGGGCGAAACCTTAGCTACTCGGGAGTCCACCCATTTTAGGATCTCCTCTTTCCACGGAGATGTCCGTTGATGAACAGCCTCTGAGATCATCCTGGTAACTGCAGCGATGATACACCGTCACCCCATGAGTCGTCCCAGCTTTTCTGGGCTCAGTGGAATTGGGAACCCCTCTCCATGACCTCTGTGTGACTGTCTGAATCACTGAGCTGCTCTATAATGATGACTCTGCTCATGTTACACATTTTATGTCACGCTAGAATGTTGAGCATCAATTAGGTCACGAGAAGATTAGTTGGCAGCCATTCCAGCACTGTTGAAGATGAAGGATTAGTTTTAAAAAAATTAATAAAAAGAAAAAAAAGCAAAACCCACACATGTTCAGGGATGAGAAGTGTACCAAGCACATATCAAAAAGCTGATCTGGACGAGAGGAAAAAAAAAAAAAAAAAGGGAGGAAGTGGCAGTGCATACAAATGTGTGATAAGCCTGTGGGGTGTGTGTGTG
>JAOBAM010000019.1:32728771-32741338 GCA_025212355.1 Notarius kessleri
AAGACATGCAGGTTAGGTTAACTGGTGACTCTAAATTGAGCGTAGGTGTGAATGTGAGTGTGAATGGTTGTTTGTCTGTGTGTCGCCCTGTGATGATCTGGCGACTTGTCCAGGGTGTACCCCTCCTCTCACCCATAGTCAGCTGGGATAGGCTCCAGCTCGCCTGCGACCCTGTACAGGATAAGCGGCTACAGATAACGGATGGATATATTAAATTTTCACTTTCTTTAATAACTGATGGAAAATATTGACCTTTTTCACAAGATTCAAATTTTTTGAGACGCACCTGGAATCTGCCAAACATTGATTTGCTCTTACATATATCTTGCACAGTATTTCATAATATATACAACAAGTTTACTTTGATATTTTGTGTATGCAGCTACAGTTTTTCTTTTTATTTTCAAATTGAGGAAGAGAAGAATCCTTTATTTTGTCACATGTACACTCAAGCACAGTGAAATTCCTCCTCTGCATTTAATCCATTTGAAGCTGTGAACACACACACACACACAAAATTCGTTTGTACTCGACAACATACTATATGCTGCTATCTTTATACTTTTATGAAATGGAAATCCAGAAAGAATGATTTGATAAAAGGCAAACTTGGTTGTCTGAGTTCATTTAATTAGTACCTTCAAGAAACACGTCTCCACAGACATCTATTCAAGGAAGCTCTGCACTAAGGTAAGAACATCTCATGTTCGAGTGTAACTCTTTAAGAGACTGCCTTTTATGCTTACGATTCAGCGTAACCAAACTTTTACCAAGAATCTACCTGGTACTACTAGCCTTAGATCAAGTTAGGTTTACAGCTGTTTTACGTACACGTTAGACCACGATTCCGTGACACAAATTAACCAACAGTTTCTTAAATTTTCTTGACAATATGGATACAACAAACTTCAAACTGTAGAGTTCTTTTACAGCTTTCAGTCTGCAAACAAATGAAACTGAAACTTGGTGCATGTCTGTATTATTACACAGCAAATTTAAATGCTGATTAAAAGTAGATGAGATGCATAAAAAATTAAAATGCAAATACAAAACTAACTTTACCACAGTAATATTACATCATGACTTTAAGATTCCTAATTATTTTGTGGAATTGCAACATCACTTTGAAAATCTTTTCGAAGGTGTTATCAAGTTTATCCATGGTTTAAGGACACAAACCTTCAGTACATCAGAGACTGAATGTTTGTGTCCATTTAAATATAACATCCATCGCTGTTGTCAATAGCAGATTATTTATAAAAGAGGAAGTCCAATATGACAATAAGACAAAACATACAAGTTGTCATGTTCCAATATGTTTATTATAACCAATTCTAGAAATTATTTAATAAATCGCTGCTCACCTCAGAGTTGTTAGTTTACAGTTTGGATCCTGAAACAAATTATTGCTGACCTTCATAAAAATAACCCATTTTTTGCTGTTTCCTTTGAACATTTAAAGGTGCTGATTGTAAAGTTGAATTCTGGGCAAAATGTTCTATTTCTGTTGCTGCTGGAGTTTCGAGATGTTGCACTGCTGCACACACACCCCGTGTATCCTGTGTGTAAATGTTTTGCAGAGATAAAAAGTATCCTGCATTTTATGATTCCAGAGATTGGCAAAGCAAGTGAACAACAATATCACGTGACCACCGTGGGGAGCGTTTGACCTACTTTTAACCAAAACAAGTCAGTGTGGGCGAACATGATGGACTCTGCTCTCCCACCAGCGGAAAAGAAAAAAGCCTGCCTCGTGAGTGCAACTGCAAGATAGAGCAAGGATAGATGACATCATTCTTCTGGACAGATAAATCATTCTAGCTCGTGCTTAGCTATCTTAGCCTTAGAATGCTCCGCGGTAGCAAGTATGGAGTTATACACCAAATGTTTTGATCTTGCACTGAAGGAAACAAGAACACAAAAGCAGTGACAGAGACAAGATATCGTCATCTTTTGTTTCACGGATCTAGTTCAGTTCAGTGCTTTGCTAAGATGCAAACATCCGTGGCCCACGAAGAGTTAACCATAAAGCACACACCCGTCCCCTTGACTTGCCCGAGTCCTTAGTTCTGTGTTGCAAGTAAACATCGAAACCCTCTGGCGTGACAGCACAGTCAGGTACGCAGGGCTCTAGCCATGTCTCTGTAAACTCCAAAACACAGCAGTTTCTGAGATCCCTTTGGTGTTTAATCTGTGTGCGAAGCTCATCCAGTTTGTTGTCCAAAGACTGAACATTAGCAAATAGTACGCTAGGCAGAGGAGGCTTGTTGTTTCTCTGTCATGAGTGGCACAGAACTCCGGCACGCTTCCCTCTCTTCGTTTCCCCCCCAGTGTCGCGTGAGTTAACAAAAGACCCAGGGGAGTGTGGCATCCGCAATATCAAAAGTTGGTTTGAAGTCCAAACTGGCTGATGGTCGCAACTCCAAGAGAGTTTGTCGGTCATATTGAATGCATGATAGCACTGTATGTACAAAAAGAGCCTGGAATTAAAAAATAAATAAACACTAATTTGCTGAGATGTCTCGGAACTCTCGTCAGTGCGGCCATCTTACAGCACAACTGGAAGTAATTTGCGAATGTCAGTGTGGGAAATAAGGCCGGACCAGCGGACATTTACTGGGAATTTTTGCATTTGGCCATCTGTGTTTCAAAGCATCAAACCGGATGGCCCATGAAAATTGTAAAGATACGGGTTTAATCTACTTCTAATTTTCTTCCAAATGTTACACTGGGTGAATACATTATTTTGTAACACAGCCTGTGAAACAGAGGCCCCCGCGGGCCCGAATTTAAAAATTCATAACTCGGCCACTGATGGTCATAGCCCTGCCAAACGTTACAGGCACATCCCTCTCCCTGAGCCGTTTTAAACCAGTACAGACACGGCCCACTACGACCGCGGATCTGCCTGTTATTCGCCCACAAAACCCCCACACGAGCACTGCTCGGGTGACACGGTGGTGTAGTGGTTAGCCCCGGGCGCTGTAGTGGCTGCCCACTGCTCTGGGCGTGTGTTCACTGCTTCAGATGGGTTAAATGCAGAGGATGAATTTCACTGATGTGATGAATAATAAAGGTTTCTTTCTTTATAAAAATTTCCTCCAGTACACCTAAATGATATTTGCTTTATTCTCTCCAAAAAGACTCCCATTGCAATCAGCAGGTTATTAGCATCATTTAGGCCATACTATCCCAAATATAGCTGATGCTCTGAAAAACATATAATCCACCACCTGGCATGGCCATGATGGCTGATAATGCCAGTACTTCAACATTCTATAAAGCCTATCATCGAGCTCAGGGGGGGAATTTCTAAATAAAGGTAAATCAGCTTGAAGGAACTGAGCAATTAGAGTTCTATACAAGGGTACTTCAAAAAGTTCTCGGCTTCACCTGGAAACAAGGTGCATAACTCCTATTTCAGGGCATAACTGTATACTATAAAACCTTAAATCACTGTCCACAAAAACTCAAATGGAAGAAGCAATCAAAGAAGAAAGGAGAGGAAAGCTTCAAGCTGGTGTGCTGTTGCTCCAAGACAATGCACCCATCCACACAGCACAGGTGGCGGGGCAGGAGCAGCCAAATGTGGCTTTGAACCGTTGCCCCGTGCACCTTATTCACCGACCTGGCACCATCTGACTTCTATCTGTTTCCCAAACTGAAATCCCACTCGCATGGTCACCATTTTCAGAGTGATGATGAAGTCATCCATACTGTTGAGGAGGATCTCGAGGTGCAAGGTGTGACCTTCATCCACAAAGAGATAGCGAAGCTTGAACATCAGTGGACCAAGTGCATTGAAGTTAAAAGAGACTATGTTGAAAAGTAATGCAAGAACAATCTTTCTCCTGTGGCGTTTTCTGGGTGAGGCCGAGAACTTTTTGAAGTACCCCCGTGTGTTTATTTCTCAGATTGGGGTGACGACAAATTAAAGTCACTTAAATTAAAAAATTAAAGTGTGTTTTAATGAATTTCCTTGGAATTTGTGCTCTATTTTTGTTTGGGGGTGGAAAAAAATAGATACATCAAGCAGGCACATTCAACAAATACATCAACATGTTAGCTCCTGCTAACCATTTGCTAAACTTATGTATGTAGACTCATAATGCTGTAGTATAAAATAGGAATTAAAGTTCATCACGATGAAAGTGAACAGGCTTTTTCACCAAGCAGATTTTATTCGTCTCTGGTGTGGCAGAATCATGAGAGTTCGTGCAGCCAACGTTAATATAACACCAAAAGACACGCCCCTCTGCAAGGGCCACAGGGCTGTCAAGAAGAACAACAACAACGACTTTATTCATCACATGCTTGTGAAATTCCTCTCTGCATTTAACCCATCTGAAGCAGTGAACACACACTTGAGCAATCAGCACACACATATACTCAGAGCACTGGGCAGCCATGCTAACAGCACCCGGGGAGCAGTTGGGAGTTAGGTGCCTCGCTCAAAGGCACCTTAGCCCAAGGCCGTCCCACATTAACCTAACCGCATGTCTTTAAACTGTGGGGGAAACCGGAGCACCCGGAGGAAACCCACGCAGACACGGGGAGAACATGCAAACTCCACACAGAAAGGCCCCCGTCGGCCGCTGGGCTCAAACCAAGAACCTTCTTGCTGTGAGGCGACTGTGCTAACCACCATGCTGCCCAATCAAGGCATTGTACACATTAATAATTTTTGCAATTGCATAGAAGTGTGGAAAGCTGAGCAAAAATACAGAATTCTGAAGAGAAGTTTGTGGCAAAAATGTGAAAATATGCCTCTATAAGACTTGGAGACAAAAGACAATCAGTACATTACATGCATTTAGCAGACGCTCTTATCCAGGGCACTAGTGGTTAGCGTGTCTGCCTTTCGATTGGGAGATCACAAGTTCTACTTGCAGTTGGGTCATACCAAAGACCATCATAAAAATGGCACCTACTGGCAAGGCATGCTGCAATACAGATGCAAGTGGGGAGTCAAGCTTTCATGGTTACCAGAGGACTAGCCCCCCACTGTAACCCCAGCTATATAGGCAAGAGGCCGAGGGCTACGGAAACGCCGATCGGCGCCGGCCAATGCACCTTAAGGGCCTGGTTAGTACTGGGATGGGAGACTGCCTGGGAAAACCAGGTCATTGCGTTGGAAGGACTTCAGACTTTTTAGACATATCCAGAGCAATGTACAACATACCCAGAGCAGCCCGGGGAGCAGTTGGGGGTTGGGTGCCTCGCTCAAGGGCACGTCAGCCTTTCCTACTGGTCCAGCAAATCAAACCGATGACCTTTTGGTCCCAAAGCTGCTTCTCTAACCATTAGTCTATGACTTCCCCTCAACAATCAGAAAGTTTTACTCACCATTCTCTCTGCATACCTCCCTCCTTCTAAACTGCCCCATAAAAAAGTATCAGCACTGGTGGCACCTCAATTCATCAAGCAACAGAACAGCACAAGGTAAAGGCGTTTTATAATATTTTGCAAATTTGACCCCGCCCTCATACACAGTACCTTTAAACGTTGCCTTTAGAGGAATACGTAAGCCGGCGAAGTGAATATAAAGTGCACTTTGATCATGGGGACCGCTCTCCTTCTGCTCTCACCCGTGTAATACACTATGTGGAAGAAATATACCAGCCTTAACACAGCTGGTGTGGATTGAAATGCTTGTTAAAATGGAAGCATAACTGCTGTGTGCAGTAAATTGGCCCGAATGGAGACAAAGGATGACATTACATTGCCTCAGAACAAGAGTGAGCCAAATACTCACACATACTGACAAACCACATGAAAATGGAGAGCGCTCAGCTGCAGTGATGGCCGCGAAACCAAGAACTATGAATATTTTAATATATTTGGATGGTCTATTTTTTGAATGACTGATTTCTGTAATATACAGTATTTTCCAAACATTTCCAATATTTTTGTCTGACATTCAAAAGATGTCCACTCAGTAGCCTGAATGGAAAAAGTTATGAAATCTTTTTAATGTATTCTGAAGTCTTTACAGGGTCCAAAAGAAGTCATTATAGATGTCTTTGGATTGTGGAATGCTGGACGAGTTCAGACAACACTACAGTTTCCGTTTTAACTTGTTTTTTAAATTAGGTACAATAAAGTTTTATTTATGAAAAAAGAAGCACAATTCCATCCACTAACATCCCTGAAAGCAATGCATCAGCATCACTGTTGAGCCATTTCACATCATTTCACATCATTTTCACTTTCTTTCTGGTGGACAGGCTATATTTTATTACAGCCTCCATGGCATCTGGAAATTTCACGATGGTTAAACATGGTACCATGGTACTTTACGCCAACCAAACTTTTACTTTGGTACCTATCTATATTATACACCGATCAGCCATAACATTAAAACCACTGAAATGTGAAGTGAATAACACTGATTATCTCATCACCATGGCACCTGTCAAGGGGTGGGATATATTAGGCAGCAAGCGAACAATCAGTTCTTGAAGTTGACGTGTTGGAAGCAGGAAAAATGGGCAAGCGTAAGGATCTGAGCGACTTTGACAAGGGCCAAATCGCGACGGCAAGATGACTGGGTCTGAGCATCATCTCCAAAATTGCACATCTTGTGGGGTGTTCCCGGTATGCAGTGGTTAGTACCGAACAAAAGTGATCCAAAGGACAACTAGTAAACCGGCGACAGGGTCATGAGTATTGAAGGCTTATTGGAGCATGAAGGCTAGCCCATATGGTCCAATCCAAAAGAACAGAAGAGCTACTGCAGCACAAACTGCTGAAAAAGTTAATGCTGGCCAAAACAGAAAGGTGTCAGCATTAACCTTTCCGGCAGTTTGTGCTACAGTTGTTCTTCTGGACTGGACCATATGGGTGAGCCTTCGTGCCCCATACGAATCAATGACCTTTCGATACCCATGACCCTGTCGCCGGTTCTCCGGTCGTCCTTTGGATCCTTGGACCACTTTTGTTCGGTACTAACCACTGCATACCGGGAACACCCTACACGATGTGCCATTTTGGAGATGATGCTCAGACCCGGTCATCTCGCCATCACAATTTGGCGCTTGTCAAAGTCGCTCAGATCCTTACGCTCGCCCGTTTTTCCTGCTTCCAACGCGTCAACTTCAAGAACTGACTGTTCTCTTGCTAATTAATGTATCCCACCTGTCAGTGGTTTTAACGTTATGGCTGATCAGTGCATCTATCTACAGTATATAATTAATACCATTGAAGTGAGCAGTGCACATCCAGTGATTCTTGAGAGTTTCCACATTATGTCGAGCTTTCAGTCGGCAATATTTATCATCTGTGTTTACTAATAATGTAAATGCTGCAATACAGTATATCTTTGCGCCTTTTTTTTTTTTTAAATGCACAAATCGTATCAAGCCGCCAGCCCGAATTCCCAGGTCACTGCTTTGCCTCAGAAAAGATTTGGAGCGCACGGTGTGCCGAGCCAAAATCGGCTCGCTTTTCACCTCGCTGAATCTGGCAGCTGCTTGTCAGATAAATAGGAAGTTGAAGCTGCAGATGGGAGCAACAGAAACCAAAAGCGCTGAGAACTGACACGCTAGCCTTGAGTCAGAGATGGAACGAGAGGAAGAAGAGATGCTGAAGGGAGAGACAAAGAGTCACCTTGCTTGGATAGTAGCAGTGAAGAAGAGAGCATTAGTTTCAGGCTGTTTAACATCTATTTGATTCCCCTCAACAGTGCCGAACCCACGCCCCCCATACCCCTTGCGCCAGCCAGTAAAGAAGCATGTCACAATCTATTGTTCCTGGAATGCTGGAGCAAAATGACTCAAAGAGGCAGTAAAAGAACCCTTGCTTATTTTCATAAAACACTAAATGCATGCATGTGACCTACACACAGTCGAGCAAGCACAAACAAATCCCTCAAACTTAAGCTCTGGAAGAAAATAGTAAAGAGAAATACAGCGATAATGGGCAACATGAACCGTCCTTGGACCTCCCTCGAAAAGAGTAAACGTAACAAACGTTTTGACTTTCAACTTGCTGAACTCTCGCTCAAGGCTGACCACCCACATAATGAGACAATCCTTATGTATGTGATTACAGTTCTGGACCTCAAGCGAGGTCGTATTCGGCACGTATAATGAGATCACGCTCCTTCCCTAGTACAGCCATGCATAACATGCAGACTTGGCAATAAAGTCGATGTCCAGCTGAAGCTTTCGCACCACCTTGTAACGTAATTCGAGGCAGTGAAAGCAGCAGTCACAGGGTCAGCACTGCTTTATGTACATTTATAAGTGATGGGGATTCGTGGAGGTGTGCTGAACATGAAGATACTACGTGTGCAATTACATTGACATGAACCAGGCTAAAGAAGTGAAAAGTTCATTATCTTTGTATATGATGGAATATAAGAGAGTTAAGATGGAACTTGAATCCAGTTAATGCGTGTATGTGGGCGGAATGTGTTAGCAAAGAGTTGAAAGAGCCTGCGGACTCCGTTTGGTCATGTCCAGTATGGAAAATTTTTGCTTAGAGCAGTCGAGTTTGATCGATAGTGATGCTAATTTCTTTTTTAATGAAGTTAATGTTTATCTATCAGTTATGTGGAAGCCATGGCCTAAAGGTTAGAGAAGCACCTTTGGGACTAAAAGGTTGCCGGTTTGACTCCCTGGACCAGCATGGATAGCTGCTTGAGCAAGGCACCTAACCCCTACTGCTCCCCAGGCTGCTCTAGATACTGTATGTTGTACGTCACTCTGGATAAGAGCGTCTGCTAAATGCCATTAATTAAATAGCTAGCTAGCATTCGCACTTGTTTTTAATATGCAATAAGAACTTGTATGTTGGACTCTGTACCGTTCCTATGAGCAGACATTTATTTTATTTCACATTTTATGAACGCCGTCTCCAGTGTTGGAAGTTTTCTGACCCGGGAAAGTCTTCCGGAAGTTGTACCATTTCTCAGAACATGGTGTTTTGTCTTAACTTCGAGGCAGGGGAGGGAGGTGATTGAGGGACGGACTGTTGCTGCATCCGTGCAGCCTAAATCACAGCTGTCACAGTCAGTTAAATTTTCACCAACATTGTATTTTGGATTCATCTTCATGGAAAAAAAAAATCTACTGTATTTGTCAGTGATCTACAGATCAGCGTAACTGCCACCATCTTGGTGTAGCATTTTACGCTTTTAAACGTGTCATTCTGGATGCATTGATGAGGACGGCAAGAAATTGAGCTGGGAAAGGCTGCTAGTTTGCTGTCTAATGGAGTGACATGTTGATGGATTGGTTACTGAATAAAGAAATTGTATGTATAATGCACTCATTATTTAGGAATCAAAACTATTTACAAGTAAATCAAGTCAAAGTCCCTTCCATGCCAAGATCTGGTCTTCCCAGGCAGTCTCACATCCGAGTACTAACCAGATGCACATCAGGTGGCGCCGATTTCCATTTCTATAACCCTCAGTCTTGTACCTATTACGGCGCTAGGGTTACAGTAGGGGGCTGGTCCTCTGATACCCGTAAGAGCAGGCTTGTCATACTCGAGTCCGACTCATGACTTGACTTGGATTTGAGCACTGATGACTCGGACTTGGTCTCGGACTCGTGCATCAACTGCATTCGGACTTGTAAGTTGGAGACGAGGACTCTGATTTTTTTTTTTTTCATTTTTTTGTAACATGCCGCAATAATTTGTCAAAATATTTATAGTTACATTCATTTTTATACTAATTTCATGCAAGAGAATACACCTGTTCATACATCATGTTCAGGGACAAACTAACGTTAATGGCGCGAAAATGCCTGGAGAGAACGCGCCTAGGATTGTCCGTTTTGCTTATACAGACTTCTCGTGCAGTGGGGAAAAAATACACTGCTGTGTGTTCCATATGTACAAGAATGATCAAGGAGACGACGGGGACGACCTCGAGCTTCAATCGTCATTTGGCGAGACTCCACCCAGAGAAGGAAGTGAGACGTTATGTTCATTGCTCTGTTGATAGCATGGTTTGCTTGCTGAGCGATGAACTAGCTAGTGTTAACCCTCTCTCATGTCATTTGCCATGTTGATAGTGGGCGGGGCTTGCTGAGCGATGAACAAGCTTTTTATCTGTAGCCTATTAACTAAAATGGGGCGGTCGAGCAGGAACGTTAGTCCAACACAGTAGCTGAGACGCTTTCACAGAAAGGTAGCGACAGCCACCGTCAAATGGTGCGGGTGGAGTCTTGTTCTCGGACTCGACTTGGATCAATAGTGGACTCTCAACTTGAAATTTTCTTTAATGGCTTGGACTTGAACACTGGGGACTCGGACTCGAGGTTTAGTGATTCGATTACAGCACTGTGCAAGAGTTCGAGTCCCTGCTCAGGCCAGGCCAGATGGTAGTAGGTACCGTTTTTATGATCGTATGACCCAACTGCTGGTCTCCTGGTCACGAAGCGGCCACGTTAACCACTCGGCCGACTCATGGTCTTTACAAGTAAATAGAGGGCTAAAATAACAATTTGATTGAAATTCATGCTTGCAAGAGGACAGTAAAGTTCATAGCAGGGAACAATACATTAATGTTAGTCTTACCATGTCTTCGCAATGTGAATATAATGTAAGACAAGGTTGGTTGGTCTTCCATCTTATTGGATGGAAGGTTGTTTGTTTATTGCTATGCTGATGGGTCCACGATGTGTTATATCTGGTGTTTTTAATTCTAAGTGTGTTTGTGTGCTGTAATCTGGAAAAAAAAAAAAAAAGAAAAGAGAGTCCAGGAAGATCGCACTGAACCGACTAGAAAAAGTGCACCACAAGCGAAAACTTTCATCTCTAGGTTTTTTTTTTTTTTTTCTGTCTTTCTGTGCTTGCCATGTCAATGTCATCTTTTGCTTTAATTAAACATTTTAGCTCTTCCACTGCCACCGAATCCCTGAGGATGTGTCCATTGTCCTCATTCAGACACAGTGCAACGAAAATGAAAGCAGTCATTAAACGGCACCGCTGTCTCCTGAGCTGTCTGCGATTTAATAGGTCCGGGCAAAGGAGCGTCCACCTCTCCCTCTTCCATTTACTCTCATAATACTTGAATCTGGTCTAATGGCTTTATTTGCTGTGTTGGCCAGACAGTAGGGAATTAATGTCATTGTAATTGTCTGAAGAAAGCTGTCTTAATTCCACCAATGATACTGTATTCAGTGCCTGATGTGTTTAATCGCTTAGCTGTAATTGAGTTTGCGATTTTGTTCTTTTCATGCTTAACCTCCTATTAATTTTAATTCCTTTACTAATTACATATTTTCCACACTAGTCTATATCCATTAGATGAAGTGGGGGGGATTGTTTAGGATTGTCGCCTATGTGCAGGCTTGTGTTCGTGTGTGTGTGTGTGTGTGTGTGTGTGTGTGTGTGTGTTCATGCAATACTAAATATTGATCATTGATGCAGTATTCTTTTTGAAAAAGAACAGAATGCCTGCATGCTTTATTCCCAATGGCATACACTGTATCAGTACATTATTAATTGTACAAAGAAAGAAAGGGAGTATAGCGCTTAACTACTATCTTCATAACAGAACTGGTCATACCTCATGAGCAGCCGTCAATAACTAAAATTTTCTCTCCGAGTCGGTGGGTTTCTGTTGGGTTTTCCAGTTTCCTCCCGACTCCAAAAATGATGCCAGTCGGTAGACTGGATGCTTTAAGGGTGTTTTCAAACTCGATGCAAATACTCGAGTCCGCATTCAGGACGGGTTCTGGGCTAATTTGGAGGGGGGGTTGCTTTCAGATGAAATAAATAAATAATTCCTTACAAATTATGGATTTGGGGTACCGTGATGGTGCAGTGGTCACCTCACAGCAAGAAGGGCTCAAACCTCGTGGCCAACTGGGCCTTTCTATGTGGAGTTTGCATGTTCTCCCCGTGCCTGTGTGGATTTCCTTCGGGGACTCTAGTTTCCTCCTGCAGTCCAAAGACGTGGATTAGGTCAGGTCTACATTGCCATTTTATATTAATGAGTGTGAATAATTGTTCATCTCTGCGTTAGTCCTGCAATACGTTGGCGACCCGTCCAGGGTGTAATCTGCCGCTCATCCGAAGTCATCTGGGATTGGCTCCAGGTTCCCTTGCATCCCTGATGGATAAGTGGTACAGGTAATGGATTGATTGATTGGTGGAAGCAAAGCTCAAGCCATCTTCTTCTAGTAGACCAGGGATCAGTTCTCAAGACTGTGCCCAGACTCAGAGCTTTCATACATCACCAAATATACTGGCCCTGGTGTGAAAATTCTGCATGCAGACTGTCATCAAAGTTTCCGAATCTATCATTGCTGAACTCTGGAATATTTTCTATCATGAATATGATAATTAAAAAGCTAATTTCTGCTTTCCAAAGAAATGTATGTGGTTAAGATCTCTTCAGTACTTTGGGAGTAATGGCAGGTTGAAGTTGGTACAACAGCGTGCACACACTGCTCGCGGGACATCGGGAAAAGCGGTCAGGCTCTCTCTCTCTCCTGATTGGTTTCCGACTGGATTACTCATGAATATCAATCAGATAACTTTTATCGGGATGTTCTCTTGCTCTCACTGTCTCTGATGAAGGATTCAGCAAAAATTTCCGTCTGC
>JAOBAM010000019.1:32744762-32757935 GCA_025212355.1 Notarius kessleri
TTGTCCACATGATCTTTAGCAAACTGCAGATGAGCAGCAATGTTCTTTTTGGAGAGCAGTGGCTTTCTCCTTGCAACTCTGTCATGCACACGATTGTTGTTCTGTGTTCTCCTGATGGTGGACTCATGAACATTAACATTAGCCAATGTGAGAGAGGCCTAATGGCCCAATGAGATCAATGCCAATTCTTTCGAAGGGGGGGTTTGATTAGAGGGAGAGGGCGCAAAGGCGCTTTTGGGGTGGCTGCAGGATTTACTAATTGGCATTCATGGCATGTCGCGCACCACCGACGGACATCCCCACAAATCCCTGGCCAATTGAACCAGACTATTATTTGGGCTAGTGTTTTATCTTGTCCTAAATATCTGGCCATTGGATTAAATGAGCTGCGTGGGATACGTGTTCCATGTGGCTCTTTGGGATTAACAACTAGGTTAACTTTTGGCCAGTTTGAGTGTCCTACACTCAAATGTGTTCCCACTTTTGAGTGCAGGACACCCTTCTTTCAGGAAGGGTGTCACATTTGGCTGGAGAGTTTGACCATCGAATACTCTCACTTGGTCAGATGCAGAGTCTCATCTCATGACTGCTCTAATGGGAAATCCTTGAGGGGATCCCCAAGAGAGGGAGGAAGGTCGAACTGCTCCTCAGTCCTTGTATTGCCCTGACATAGTGCTGATGTAGGCAGCTCTATGACAGCTTCCCCAGTCAATGCCACTCCGGGATCCCCCTATGATGTAATATCGCAGGACCCACCCCTTACTATATGCTCTATTAAGCCTCTAAACCCTGGCCAATCAGTCCCCAGAATCAGCGGGTGGGTGAAATGAGTTACCTGCCGTCTTTATGCTATGCTTTTCTCCCCCAAATAGAATGTGGATGGACATTAGTGGATAATTGTGAACATCCCCATGCACACACAAACCCTTCAGCACTTGTGCTTTCCCCAATGCCTCACCTTGCCACCAGGCTTTGGTGGATTGAGGTCTGACTACATCCAGAATTCACCAATGCATGATACATATCCCCTCGAACACTCGCCAGTATGTGATACAGTCTGGCCCGATCGAGGGTGGTTTCTGGCACATCCAAGATCCAGACTGCAGCTCCCACCTTCATCGCAGAGCACTGTCCCTGGAGATGCCTTGGCTCCCTGCAGTGCCAGCATATCGGCCCAGGCTTCACCTCCGCACTGGCAATGTGAGAGTCATTCACCTGGGGGGGAGGATACACAGACAGAGAAGGGGCAGATGGGAGGGAGACACCATGGGTGCAGTGGACTGGCTGGGGGGGAGCCAGCCCCCACCTTCACGGTGGGGGAATGGGGCGGGAAGAGAAGGGAGGGTGGAAGGAGAAGGGGGGAGAGAGAGAGAAGAGGCAGAATGTCCACCTGCCACCAGAACTGCTACCAAGTGGTTTTCTGCCAACTCGATGGCCTGATCCAGTGACATCAGGCAGTGGCACTGGGTGACACTGGACCCTTTCCACCATTCCTTCCGGAAGCCTGGCGATGAACTGTTCCAGTGTCACCAGGTCAATGATTCCCTCGACGTTGTGGTCTTCTGCCCTCAGCCACTGCCAGCAGGCATCCCAGAGTTGTTGGCTGAATGCTAACAGCCAGCCGACTTCCTCCAGTGTCAGCATGCATAAACATTGGTGATGTTGCTCTGGAGAGTGGCTGACACACTGAAGGAAGGCTTGTTTCAGGTCTGTGTAGATGAGCCGATGGTTGGTGGGGATCTCTTGTGCGGCAAGCTGCGCTTCCCCAGTCAGCAGCAGTAGTAGACATGCCACGTTTTGCTCGACCGGCCACCCCCATGCTTCGGCTGCTTGCTTGAACAGAGTGATGAATGCCTCTGGATCATTGTGCAGTCCCATCTTCATCAGCAATGATGTGGGGTGGGTCTGCTGTGGTGGCAGTTGAGGATCCTGCTGACATGAGCAGGTGCCAGAATGCCTGGCAATCTTCCTGCTGGGCCAGCAGCAAGGCTTTGAAATGTTGCTCCTGTTCCTTCCAGAGTGTGGTCAGTGCTTGGTGCTGGCTCTGTTGGGTGATGGCGAGAGCATAGATTAGATCCTTCAGGGGGGAGGACTCCATGGGGTGGTTCCCTTCAGTATCCATATGTTTCCACCAATTTGTCACCCTTCCTTTCAGGTTGTTTGGGATTCTGGCAATGTTCCAGCATCTCATGGACTGAATTCTCTGACCCCACAATGCATATGCAGCAGCTTACCTAGATGACAATCATCTATAGTAATGATTGGGAGAAGCATGTACAGCATCGTAGGGCAGTCTTGAGGTTGCTGAGGCACACTGGGCTCACAGCACATCCGAAAATGTGTGCAATTGCACGGGTGGAAGTATGGTATCTGGGCTTCCACTTGGGTCATTGGTAGGCACATCCCCAAATTGATTAGTCTGCAGCAATTGTGGCCTGCGCAAGACCTAAGACCAAAAAGGAGGTGAGGCATTTCCTGAGGCTGGCTGGCTATTATACGTGGTTTGTGCCTAACTTTTCGAACATCACCAGCCCACTGACTGACCTCACTAAAAAGGCGGCAGCAGATCCAGTCCAGTGGATGGAGCCGTGCGGACAGGCTTTTGCTCAGGTAAAGGCAGTTTTGTGTGGGGGCTCACTGTTGCAGTCTCCTGACTTTTCTCTCTGTTTTGTTTTATAGACCGACACATTGGACAGAGGTCTAGGGGCCATTTTGTCCCAGGTGGCAGGGGGGAGGAGTGTCCAGTGCTGAACATCAGCCACAAGCTTACCATTTGAGAGTCAAAGTACAGCAAAATAGAAAAGGAGTGTCTGGCTATCAAGTGGGCGGTCCTCATACTCATGTACTACCTGTTAGGATGCCCATTCACCCTTTGTTCCAACCATGCCCCATTCCAGTGGCTCCACTGCATGAAAGATGCCAACGTGTGCATCACTCATTTGTATCTGGCCCTTCAGCCCTTTAAATTTGAGGTGATCCACAGGCCAGGGGCACAGATGGTATGACAGATTAGCTCTCCCATTGGGGGGGGTGTCAGCTGTAAGCTAGCCAGGTCCACGGCCTGAGTCAGGCAGTGGGGGTATGTGGCAGCAGGGGCGTGGTTGAAGCGTCGGCTGTGAATGGCGAGGAGGCAGATTGAACCAGCAGGTAACATGTGACAAAGTGCACCTGTGTCAAATTACTGGATGTCTATTAACCTGTGTCTCTATGTGTCTTGCAGACAGCCAGGAATGAGAGAGAGAGAGAGAGAGAGAGAGCGCTGTGACACCCCATCAGATATGTGCATAGTGTATTTGTGTCAATTACCCATCACTGAAAAGTGCAAAAATAAAGAGCACTCACCTATTCTAAAGCCTGCTTCCCATTCCTGTTTCCCCCAAGTCAAAGAGGTATTACACCTGTTTTATCAAGTCCAATGTCAATGCAACCATCTACCAGGAGATTTTAGAGCAGTTCATGCTTACATCTGCTGACATACTTTATGGAGTTGCCAATTTCCTTTTCCAGCAGCACTTAGCACCTGTCCACAGTGCCAAAACTACTACCAAATAGTTTGCTGACCATGATATCACTTTCCTTGATTGGTCATCCAACCTCGTCTGACGTGAACCCCAGAGAAAATCTATGGGATATTGTCAAAAGGAAGATGAGAATCACCCAAACCAAAAATACTGAAGGCCACCATCAAAGCAACCTGGGCTTCAATAACAACTTAGCAGTGCCACAGGCTGACTGCATCAATGCGGCATGGCATGGAGGCAGTAATTCATGGTAAAGGTTAAAACCTTTGAGATCTACATGAATAATTTGGTACTGATGATTCATCTTAATTCTTAGACATACTGCTAACCACTGCAGCATCATTTTCATTCTGCTTTATTACGCACAAGGTTGCAATTAATTGATGTAATGTCTTTCGGACTACAGCTCAACTAGCTCTGTCATATGTCTCTGAGGAAGTGGTTACGCAAGTGTGTAAGTGTTTAACTAGAACTGAGTGATACTATTCATGTATATGATATTCAGACACTTTTCTGAGTATTGTGAGTATTACAGAGGTTATAACATTGCTAACACAAAAAACCTTGGAGGCAGAGAGAAAAAATAATAAAACAATAACAGAATTCTGCCACATAGTGGACAGAATGGCACTGATAGTATCAATGATATATGTATAGTTTGAACTGCATTAAACTGCAATCTGCAGAAACAATTAGCTTTATGAGACAGCATCTGCATGTACGATATAAGCACATTTTATACAACTGTTACAAAATTAACATCATCAGGTCATAATCTGGTCCATATTATGTCGCATAAAATAATAAACAACCGTGAAAGATATTTACATGGACATTTGTGGATCTGATCATCAGTACAGTATAAAAATGGATCAAACTTCTTGTTTTCACACAAAACACTCCGTATTTACAGTCCTAAATAAAAAAAAGAAAAGAAATAATGCCTCTAATTTTTGTAATGGCCAAAGATTTTCCAGTGTGGTTTTCTTGTGTGATACCAGCCTACGAGACTTTCACAGGTCGAAGTTCATCTTGATAAACTCACCGCAAACTGAAGGTAACTGCTATCAGCTATCACAAATGTACATCTTTCACATCCCACTTCCTTTCTCTTTCAGTGAACTAGCTTTTCCGTGGGGGAGAGTTTCTCATACTGAAAAAAATATCAGAAAGTACAGTTTTCAGATTTCTCATATATTGTCATTGTAAGGGCTCAAAAATCATAAATCCTTTATCTAAACTGTAGATGTTTTCACTTCTAAGTATTGCCAAGTGTCAGTGCTTTCATAGCTCTACTTATTGTAACAAGTTTGTGATTAGATGTTAGTATTTTCCTGTTCTGATTGTTTCCATTTCCCTCATTATTTGTAAATGTTAATTAAAGAAATCCTGAACTGAGAATTGTTGTTGTTATTGTTGTTGTTGTTTTCAGGAGGAGCAATGCAGTTTTTGTCCTGGGTGTGGAACACTGGAGCAGCTCTTTACCCTCACAAGGGCACTGGAAGATGGAGGGAGTTTGCCCAACCAGTCTACATGTGCTTTGTGGACTTGGAAAAGGCCAACCACTGTGTCCCTTGGGGTGCCCTGCGGGAGGTGCTTCGGAAATTGAATTGAATTGAATTGAATTGAATTGAATGCCTTTATTGTCATTGCACAGCTATACAACGAAATTTCAGTGCAACTCCTCAAGTGGTACATCCAATATAAAAATAAAAGTCTAAGTGTAATATAAAATATAAAAACAGCACGTTTTAAATTTTAAGAAGGCTAATATAAATAAGTGTAATATAAAATATAAAACAGCACACATCACATACAGCAGACATCGCCATAAAACAACAGGTTAATAAATAGATGAGCAAGTGTATTGCACAGAATATTGTACATACTTCAACTAAGAGTTGAGTTGTTTTATGGCACTTGGATAAAAACTGTTCATGAGTCTGGAGGTGCGGGCCTGTATGAGCCTACAGCGCCTTCCAGAAGGCAGCAGTGTAAACAGGCTGTTTCCTGGGTGAGAACAGTCCTTAATGATGTTTTCTGCACGGCGCAAGCATCTGGTGTTATATATGTCCGTCAGTAAGGGCAGCTGTGTCCGTATAATGTCCTGTGCCGACTTCATTACTCTCTCCAAAGCCTTTTTGTCAGCCATGGTGCAGCTCTTAAACCACACCAAGATGTTGTGGGTGATGATGCTTTCCACGGAACATTTGTAAAAGGACAACAGCAGTTTCTGGGGCAGGTTGACTTTTCTCAGTGACCTCAAAAAGTACAGTCTCTGCTGTGCTTTTTTTCACAAGAGCAGTGGTGTTAAATAGTCCATGTGAGGTCCTGAGAGATGTATTCTCAAGAATCTGAAGTTGCTGACTCTTTCTACAATGTCCCATTTGATGTAAAGAGGGGCAGGTTCCTCCCTCTTCATCTGAAAATCTATCACCAACTCCCTTTGTTTGAGAGGAGTTGAGTACCAGGTTGTTGTCAGAACACCAAGCAGCAAGTTTCTGAACTTCATCCCTTTAGGCAGTCTTATTATGTATCAGTCTTACCACAGGGGTGTCATCTGTGAACTTGCTGATGTTGCTGTCATGGACAGGTATACAGTCATGGGTGTATAGGGTGTATAGTAAAGGACTCGGTACACAGCCCTGGGGAGGGCACCAGTGCTGAGAGCCAGGACTGAGGAGTGGTGGAACCCCAGCCTAACTGACTGTGGACGGTCTGTTCGAAAGTCCTTGATCTATCTGCAGATGTGATGGCTAACACCCAGACTGTAAAGTTTGGACATCATTCTGCTGGGTGTGATAATATTAAAAGCAGAACTAAAGTTCACGAACAACATTCTTACATATGAGCCGGGTCGTTCCACATGCGTCAGTATGCTGTGGAGGGCTGTGTTGATGGTATCTCCTGTTGACCTGTTGGCTCTGTATGCAAATTGATGCTGATCCAAACTGGGAGGTGGAGAGGCTTTGATGTGTTTTAGCATTAGCCTTTCAAAGAACTTCATAACCGTTGAGGTAAGAGCTACAGCTCTGTAGTCAGATAGGCTGGTGACAGATGGTTTCTTAGGGATGGGCACAATGGTGGCAGATTTGAAGCATTTGGGGACAGTACAGGAGGCCAGAGAGGGGTTGAAGATAGAAGTGAATACCTCAGTCAGCTGGTCCGCTCAGCCCTTCAGTACTCTTCCTGGGATACCGGTGGGACCGGCAGCCTTCCTGGGGTTCACACCATGGAGCACTCTCCTGACCACCTCCATACTCCCTGTGAGTGCCAGGTCGCTCATGGGTGATAACATTGTGGACCCAGTCTCTGCCTCAGTCACCTCAAAACGTGTGAAGAAATGGTTGAGCTCCTCAGCTAGGTTCCTGCTGGTACTGGTGTTTGAATTTGTAGAGCCCTTAAAGTTTGTGGGGTGCTGGATTCCCTACCAGATGCGCCAGGGGTCCCTCTCGCAGAAGTGTCCCTCGATTTTCCTACTGTAGGCTGCTTTTGCCTCTTTGATGCCCCTTTTTAGGTTGGATCTGGCAACGCTGTACACTTCCATGTTGCCAGACCTAAAGGCTGTGTCACGGTCTCTCAGCAGCTGCTGGACATCTCTGGTCATCCACAGTTTGCTGCTTTAATAACATATTCATTTCTCAACAAGTGACCTTTTCAATACAAGTATGAATGTAAAACAAAACCTATAGTCCTCTAAATCCTGTTGTGTAAATAGGTCCCAATTGGTGCATTCAAAGCAGTCCTGCAGTTGTGGAATTGCGTTCTCAGGCAAAATCCTTGTCTCTCTCACTCTAGTCATAGTTTTCTTAATGAGAGGTCTATATGCCAGGGTGAGAAAGAGGGATAACTGGTCAGACTGGCCTAAGTGAGGATGGGCAGAGACTTTATAGCCTTCCCTAATGTTACTGTATACGTGGTCCAGTGTGTTTTGACCTCTCATTGGACATGTAACATGCTGGTGGAATTTAGGAAGGACAGTCCGTAGGTTTACATGATTAAAGTCCCCAGCCGCAATAAAAATCCCAATGGGATGCAAAGACTGCAGTATGCTAATGGCTGTTAGCAAGATGTTTAATGCTACATTAGCATTAGTGCTGGGTGGTATGTAAACAGCCATGACAATAACGACAGTAAACTCACATAGCAGACAGAGGCCGGTATCTGTGTGACAAACTCCAGATCAGGTGAGCAGTGTCTCTCAATCACTGTAGTATTTGTACACCACCTGTTAGAGTAGATGCACAGCCCTCCACCTCTGCTCTTACCGGACTCACCGTTTGTCAGCCCGGTGTGCTGTGCATCCCGTTAGCATGATATCCTTGTCCGGGACTCCCGAGTGCAGCCACGTCTCTGTTATCACCATCAGCAAGCAGTTCTGCACTGATTTTTGTGCATTGATGATCAACGTTAGCTCATCCATCTTATTATTAAGCGATCTGGCGTTGGTCAGGAAGATGCTGGGTAGTGCTGGCCTGTGCGGGGATTTCCTCAGTCGGGCCTGAATGCCGGCTCTGCAGTCGCAGTTCTGGCATTGTTCCCTGCGCTGCCTCTTGCATCTTCTGCCTGGTATGGTGATCCACGAACACTCTGCTGGTCATGCGATCTCTGGTGGCAGATAGTCGATGTAAAAACTTTTGGTCACCACACAGTGTCCCAGTCCTTAACAAGTCTTGCCATTTGTATGTCAAGGTTCCCGCCGATGAAAAAACAAACAAGACAGACAAAAGGAACAACTGCATCGAGGAGAGCGAAGTTGCTGCATTCTTATGCGCCACCATCTTGCAACGTTCATGAGAAGAGCACCTCCGCAACACTGTGTGCTAAGATATTGTGGAGAGGCGCTGCTTCCGGGTATTGTGTTGCATGATCCACAATTGCCCCTTTTCCACCAAATCAGTTCCAGGGCTGGTTTGGGGCCAGTGCTGGTTCACAACTCGTTCAACTTGTGAGCCAGCTGACAACCAGTTTGCTTTTCCATAGCTCGTGGTGCTAAGGAAAGCCACATCATTACGTCACTGTATATGTCAGTTACATCGCTGTATACGTCAGTTATGTCGCTACGTTTGCATAAACCTTGGTGCGAATATCAAAGCAAAAACAACACGGAGAAGAAGAAGCAGCAACAACATCAATAATAATGGATGACTTCGCATTTGTACAGCTGCTGCTTTTTGTCACTTAAAAATGGTGATCTTTCGCGGTCTTGTTATTGTTGGTCTTAACAACTCCCACCCCGCCCCGCTGACATAAGCGGTTCTTTCCTCTGGCCCAGCAAAGAGTTGGTGCTAGCCTGGAACCGGTTTTTCTGGCTCCAGAGCCAGTTCTTTGTCAGTAGAAACAGAAAACCCGGTTCCAAACTAAGCACTGGCCCCGAGCCAGCCCTGGAACTGCTTTGGTGGAAAAGGGGCACTTGTGAACCCTAGTGCTGTCCTTCAGAGTTCCCCAGTGAATAGGTGATGTGATGTAGGTTGGTGGAAGACGTATCTGGTCTGGTAGAGTGTTTTTGTTCTTGAATCCTAGTTTTAAAAAAGGGCATAATGATTCTGGTGGGTGTTTAGTCCCCTTGCTGGCTTGATGTTCTCAGGATTTCCATTTCCAGCCTTATACAGTACTTTGTTTTCTGGAATAGGGAACATAATATTGGTGGATCTCCAAGGCTGCAGTTATACCACTCTCAGAGGCATTCATCTCTACCAAAAATAGCAGTGAGAGATCAGAATGATGAAGTATGGGCGTACTAGTAAAACAAAAATTCGGTGCTTGATGGGCTTCTGACGCTGAAGCTTCAAATGAACAGAGTGTAAAAAACAAATAATGAAAGCAAGCAATCTTGGGTTTGGGGCAATGAAGTCACTGCCTCAAACTTGGGCTTGTCCGTATTTGTGCCATTTGCATCTAGAACTCGCACTGTTGTGGAACTCTTCAACTTTTGCTCTGTTTCTTCATGTTTTATAAAGCTCTTATTCTGAGGACAGGAGTATTAGCATATCGTCAGTACTGGCAATTACAAAACAATTTAGAAGTCCATGGATTTACTTGTTCACAAAAGCTGAGATTAAGGATGGGGTGTTGACCAATCTATAAGGCATTCTAACATACTCACGATGAACATTCAAGCACATCATACCTGTTCGAGTGTCGATTGTACCAGAGGTATACCAGAAGCCTGCCACTGCAGGTAGAAATGTGAAGGGATAGACGTACCCCAAAGTCAGTGCCTCCTTTACGTATTCCTTCATCACCCGGGTGTCTGAGACTGACTTTGGGAAGATCTTGTGCATGGGTTAAGGCTGTGGGAAAGAGGTTGATGGCAATATCTCACAGACTATGTGGAGGTAATTCTGAAGCTCTATTCCGACTAAAATAAGCCTTGATCTCTCTCAGCTTGAGGAACATAGTTAGACATTTGAATTTGTCCTTCTGTAAGACCGACCGGTCCCATCACCATATAGCAGTGCTTAGTTATCCACAAGACAAAATAGCAAGGATGTCTGAAGACAGCTGCTTTCGGTTCCCTATTCTTGATGTTGCCCAGATTTGTAATATATAAAAATAATGAGACACTTTCTCTGTGTAGCACATTAGATAAAAAGAGAAAACATTAAATATATATGACATTAAATATACAACAGAGCCCAGTCAGGCACTTTAAAATTAATGTCTTTTTAAAAAAAAAAAGTAGGTCTTGATCTTGTACTTTCTTCTTATACCTCTTGTTTTTGACTGAATTGTAGTCAGTTGCTGTTGGGCTTTACCTCTTATAGATAATTAAATTTATAGTGACACTTTGTATGCATCCAAAAAAGGGTTTTTCAAAAACTTGAAAATATAACCTTTAAGCATAAGCACCTGCCTTTACCTTAAAAAAAATCAAGAATAGAAAATGCAGACTGAAGAAGTAAATAGCAATTTTGTTTTTGCATAATTACAATGTAAAACTGAAAAATAAAAGACTAACGTGATATATGCATGAGACAACGGTGAATAATAAAATAAACAACTAATAGGAGATTAGTCTTGTGAATGTATTGCTGGATGAATAGGGCTAGTTGGAGTCATCACCTTAATCCTGTAATCTCTGCACATCCAGCATTATTTTACAATTTTATCACTTTTTTAGTTTTTGTGGTGTTGAATTAATACAATTTTTCTGATACGTTGATGTGCTCTTATGTCAAGAAAATGTACTAGGGCTTAGTTTGAAGGAGAAGCTGACTGAACACTCAACTGCATGCAGATAAGCACAATCTCCAGTTAAGATGATGCCACCTCCGATCTCCTCCTTGCCAAAAAAAAACCTTTTCATGGACTTTAAAGGGATGATATGGTCAATTAAGTAAGTGTCATCATATTTACTCATGAATTTTAAATATCTTTACAGCCCCAAACACAAATTTCAGTGTGATGCATTGTGGACACATCAAACTGTCAGACTTAAGACTGCTCCTTCATGGACTCTAGAAGAACTGGCTGAAGTCCAAGGTAGTCATGTTTAAAAGAGCAGCATGCCTGTTGTAGCATCTGCCATTGTCTAGTGGTGCGTTACCAGTCCTATTCCTGCCATTATGATCCATTGCCAAGCCATTGTACCATCATTTTTACTTATTATTCATGTGTCCAGAGTATCTTTTGTCTCTACCATCTGGATTATCTGTATTTCTATTGACTGAATTGGTATTGACCAATCACTTGGCTTGTGGTGTGCTATCAGAATGTGGACTTTTCTAAAGATGCACAGTGACGATGGAAAGAAATGCGTCAGGAATCTCTGACCTCTATAAAAGCTATCATGAAGCACTCGTGGAAATGATTCACTTCAGTTTAACCTCCACACCTGCTTCCAGAACGTCGAACCCCACCATGAGTACTTCTGGCCATGTACTTGTTCATAGACTAGCACTGTCTTATAAATATGACTACTGCTCCCAATAAAGGTTAAACTGCCTTATTTGACACACTTTCACCCACATTTCAAGTGCTTTTGTGTTGAATATCACCGTTTTCAATTCTTTAATAACTGGAAAAGCATTGTGTTTGCTACAGCCAACAAAACCATTAGGAAAAAAAAAATATTGCACAGCCTTTAAAGCTGTACTGCCTTGCAGATTTTTCAAGTGTAGGTCATAAAGAGAATTTTCCCCGACACCCAGTTATTTTTGTTTAGTGGACTGAAAGCTACTGAATTCGAATCACAGACTTCCAATTGTATTCGTTTTTTTTAAATAGAACAATTAATGAATTTAGGGCGACGCGGCCTGAAATTCTCCGCTATTTTTTCCTGCTTCACCATGACCCAATTCAAGATGCTACGTCGTGCATGATGTGGGCTTTCCCCGTTCGCACAAGGCATCGCGGGATACAAATTTGAAACGGGAGAGAAAAGTGGAGGACGTGAATGAAGCGTGAAAGACCGACTATAGTAGCAAGAAGAAAAGACGTTCTGTTGCGAAGGAAAGGAAACGCAGGACCGAACTAATAAATCTCGGCGGTCAGCGAGCACCTCGGTGTGATCAGCTGTTCGTTTAGCGACAGAATGATGGAACCGTCAATGCACGGTCAAAGGTAAACCTGTAGATGGCAGTAATGCAACACTGTGGGTACCAGCTGCTGTACAACCCAAAAGAAGAAGGTAAACCTGCGCATGTGTGCACACACACACACACATGGACTTCCTCTGTCTGCTTGACTGCGTGAAGTGAGCGATTTAATGCAGATTATTTGCTTTAATCCCCTCAAATTAAATAACTTCCCAGTCACAGAATGGCCTGATATTTTGTGACATATTACAGAAATAAACATATATCACAATGACCAAATTTCGAGAGAACTATGAAGTCAAAAGGCCGTCTTGCTTTAAAAGTCAATTGAAGCTGATTCTATGCCACTAGGATTCAGCAGCCTCACACCTGCCAAGTGTCCGGACTGTAAGCCAAAATCAACTACTTCAGCTAGAAAGAGAGCCATTCCCAGGCTGAAGGCTACTATGTTACCTAGAGAAAGTGCCCCTCTATCTTCCTATATTGCGCCATAATTGCACCAAACAGTGGTTTCTCTAACCTGTGACAGTTTACTGCCAAAACCTCTTCCTCCGTTTCTTTTAGACTGGAGCAGCAGACACATTTATAGTAATTTGGCCATGCGTCAAAATTCACGTCCGGTACGTTAGTATTTAAAACCACGTAAACATTATTGTCAGGGATACATCATGCTTCTGGTGTTTTGGCTCTACATACTCAAGACAGGTTTAGGACTTCAGATTAACAGCATGATCCCCTTCGAAACTAGAGTGCTATGTGCAAAGCAATAGAAGACACACTAATTCATGCGAGAACACTCTGCTTTCTTGTGGCATAGAGATAAGGTTTCACCCCAACAAAGGATCTTCATGTGTTCAAGTGCTCGACACCATTCAGCAAAAAAAGTGACATGGTTGCAGAGAAAGATGTAGAATCATGGTCAATTGTGACATTTGGTGTTCTCATCTCATCTCATTATCTCTAGCCGATTTATCCTGTCCTACAGGGTCGCAGGCAAGCTGGAGCCTATCCCAGCTAACTACGGGCGAAAGGCGTGGTACACCCTGGACAAGTCGCCAGGTCATCACAGGGCTGACACATAGACACAGACAACCATTCACACTCACATTCAC
>JAOBAM010000019.1:33505880-33519611 GCA_025212355.1 Notarius kessleri
CTACTTTTAGGACTTGTGTGAAAATCTGATGTTTTAGGTCATATTTATGCAGAAATATAGAAAATCCTAAAGGGTTCACAAACTTTCAAGCACCACTGTATGGTAACATCATGCAGTCAAGAGTTAAAGGGTTTTTCTTAAAGATTGGCAGAATTCCAGCACATGTATAGAAATAAGATGCACTTCGATTTGTTTTGCATTGATAAATGTTCTGTGTAGGAATCATGAACCAACCATGATCTCTTTGGACACGGAACTTAAGACAAGTGAAACATTTTACCTCGAGCTAGATGCTCAGATTTGTAACGTTATTTCACATTAGGAGCAACAGTCAAAAGAACGTGATATGATAGTGAAGCTGTTTGCAGTAAATTCTACTAATCTTCTGTACCTTAAAACCACAGTCGTGACTACATTTCTCTCGTTTTTCATTCCCAGCAGAATCCTGTTAGGATAGTCTGTCCCACCTTTCATTCCAGCGGTGATCCCTGTGCCAGCTGCTCTTAATCGACTTCCTCTTGGTGATGAGCTGAGCTGCTCCCGAGTACTCACCCTGTTCTTGTTGTCTCGTCACTTTATCAATCGTGGATGTGACTGGATTTTCTCCAAAGCAAAAATGTAGAACTTCTGAAAAAGAAATTGTGAAGGAAGGATCTAATGTGAGCTTGTGTTACTGTATGGATTTGGCGTGAATGAAACACCATTTTTATTGAAATCTGGTAAATTTACTCTCCATTGGGTTACAACTGGTATTTAATTCTTTTGCGGTATTTAGCCAACATCTTTCCCAAACATTTGTTTGCCACTGGAATCCTTTTTTTTTGGCAGAAGGACTCGCAATAAATTAAGAGTAGCTCTGTGTTTTAGTGAGCTAATTATTTGGCTATTCGTCAGACATTTAAGCACCAGCCATTGCAAATTGTGAACAGCTGTCTGACCTTGGGTGCTATACCACTAGCAGGCTGTGACTGTCTCGGAGAAGTCCCAGCACATAATTTATTCAGCAGTTTGTAAAATAATAATGTGTCAGCACTGATATTTGATTGAGGGTGAATAATTCTGCATTGCTGCAGATCCTTAAGCTGCTGTTCTACTGGCCCCGAGTATCTGCTGTGAGACTTTTGATATAACACACTTTTTATGAGGAATAGATATATGACCGAAGTACTTTTTTTAAAATCACCATATTACAGACGACTAAAAAGGAGACTCTCAAATAAGCGAATGCCATATTTTGGATTTATAGGTACTCCAAGCAGTCCGATCCTGGAAACTGGCTCCGAATCAACAAGACAAATGGGCAGATCACGACGACAGCCATATTGGACCGGGAATCACCTTACGTGAAAAATAACGTGTATGAAGCGAGTTTTCTGGCTGCAGATAACGGTAAGCTATTGTATGCACATTTGTGGATAGATGCGAGTGTCATTATTGTCTTGATGGGACAATTTTCAACAGCTGAAAACAATTTGTCTTCTCTCTTTGTGAGGCTTCGGCAAGTTTTCTACAGTCAGTCGACTGAAAGCCCCTTAACAATCGCAAACACATGTTTTCTGGCGAGATTGGATTATTATTTGCTCCACTCTGCTACTGTGAAGCTTACTCAGAAACTCGAGCGTAGACAAAACGCAATCACAGCGGACCCACAAGTTCATTTCGTCTGCAGCCACCAGCCAGGACTGCCATATCTTTTTATTGGTCCCCTTTCTCCAAGCTGCAGGGGAAAAAAAAAAGTAAAAGAACAGAGTGCTGACCAGGGAAACAATCTTTACCCGACTAGCTGGGAGTGCTTCAAATGAAACTGCACCAAACAGGCTCTTTTGTCCCTCCCACAAGTCCTTACAGCTGTTCTAAATAGAAAGCATTGTTAACCAGTCTGTTGGATCACAACATGGGACGGAATTGCACACAACCTACCACTCGGTGAGACTTGAAACATTTTCCCCCTCAGTTCGACCAAAGCCAGGCAGCATTTGACTGATATCTGCACAAGCCCATTTCTCTGAATCGATCTGTATCTCATTTTCCGTCATGTTGTAGATTTGCGAGCGTGCACCAGGCTTTCTATAAAGCCTCGTGTGCGTTTGTCCTCGTCAGATTCAGCCAGAGGGAACAGATGCATTTGTTTTCTTTAGGAAAGTAATTTTGCAGAGACATCCTCATATTAAAAAAGTGTGACATATATTTGTCACCATAGGGAGGTTAAGAGCGATCCAGGGTGTAGTCTAGCCTCACGCCCTGCAATGTTCCCAGGTTTACACCTATCTGTCTGAAATACCGAGGGAGAGCGCTGTACTTGTGGAATTTAAAGTGTCCGATTGATCTTGTTTTATTTCACAGGTTCTGACTGGTAAGTTGTGTATTCAAGGGACCATGAGTGACATGCAAGATAGCTATGGCCTCTGTCTATCACCGTTTGTCTGTCTCTCACAGGGTCTCCTCCTGCAACAGGAACAGGCACTTTGCAGATCTATCTGATAGATGTAAATGATAACGTACCGGTGCTGGTGCCTAGAGAGGCCCAGCTGTGCGAGAGGTCACGACCTAGCTCCAGGATCAACATCACGGCCTCAGACGCCGACGCCGAGCCCAATGCCGGGCCGTACGTCTTTGAGCTGCCCTCGTTCCCTCCGTCTGTTCGGCGCAACTGGACCGTCTCGCGTCTGAACGGTGTGACACTTTTAAGAAGTAGAACATCCAGTACAAATAGTAAGCAATGTCCCAAGATAAAATGCATTGTCACTGGGGTGGTACAGCAACATATCCCTGTATAAACACCTCAAATACAGTTGGTTAACCTGAAGCATTCTATGAGAAATCCTTAATCTAGCCACCCAGTAATATGTCTGGTCTCCAGGTGAATATGCACAGCTCAGGCTGAGGATCCCATACCTGGAGGCAGGTGTGTACCGCGTGCCTGTCCTGGTCTCGGACTCGGGCAACCCTCCCCTAACAAACCGCTCCATCATCAGAGTGAAGGTGTGTCCTTGTGATGAGCATGGAGATTGTACTTCACTTGGAGCGGTGGCATCTGCAAGCCTGGGCACGGGAGCCATCGTTGCCATCCTCATCTGTATCATAATCCTTCTCAGTGAGTGGAGGGCTGGATTAATAGTTGCACTGAACATTAAAGCAGGCATGGCATCAAAACTGTGGTATTCCTTGTTGTGTATCCGCAGGCATGGTTCTGTTTTTTGTGGTGTGGATGAAGCGCAGAGAGAAGGAGCGACAGACCAAACCTCTTCTCATTGACCCAGAGGATGACGTTAGGGACAACATACTGAAATATGATGAGGAGGGAGGGGGAGAGGAGGATCAGGTTAGGCTTACACATGATGATGTATACCTGAGAAACACGCATGCTGATTCTACCACTGCTTAAAGAACCTTTAACCATGTTGTAGGACTATGACCTGAGTCAGCTGCAGCAACCTGAGACTCTTGAGCACATCATGAGCAAGCCAGGGGGAGTGAGGAGAGTAGACGAGAGGCCAGTCATCCCAGAGTCCCAGTATCCAATACGACCCAGCATACCTCACCCTGAAGACATCGGCGAGTTCATCACTGATGTGGGTTGAGATCCTGGAGGCCATATTAATAAAAATGGAAGGACAGGTGGCGCATGCGTTAGTGCAACATTCAAGATAGATACATATCTTTAAAGGTTCTGAGGTCATGGATGTGTATTCAGTTTTGGGGGAAGTGTGCCAAGAAGTGTGGGTATCCTGACTGGGCTTCCATCAAGACCAGAAACACAGGAGAGCCAATTCCTCAGGCCTGCCATCTTCATCAACCTGGAACGACCATCGCTGAACAGAAGAGGTGGTCCGAGACGCCACCTGCAATGCAGTCCTTGGCACACTTCCCACAAAACTGAATACACACCGAGCCTTTGGTCCAGTAGAGGATAAATACCTGGAATTCCCCACTAGTTAGACAGAAAGTCTTATACAGACCTCAACTTTAGCAGGCAAAGCAATAGATCATTTCTCAAGTGATGTTTGTGTCTAATCTTGAAATAAATATTTTGGTAAGAGAACTTGGCAGCTCAGACTATTCAAACAGCAGCCGGAGGAGCTCATCATATTTAGAAAACAATCACAGTGAAGTGGATTAGACGATAATACACCAAGCATGGTGTGAATAGCAATTTCCTCTTCTAGTGCCAAGCCATGTTGTAGAAATATCAAATGTGTGTTTTCAAGTAATGTCTCTTGGGGGTAGAATTAGTCATGCCAATATTTCTTTTTTTCCCCCCCCTGCAGGGTTTGCGAGCAGCGGATAATGACCCAACAGCTCCACCGTACGACTCTCTGCTCGTGTTCGATTACGAGGGCAGCGGTTCGACAGCCGGCTCTGTCAGCTCGCTCGACTCGTCCAGTTCGGAAGAGCAAGACTACGACTACCTCAACGACTGGGGGCCGCGCTTTAAAAAACTGGCCGACCTCTATGGCGGCGGGGATGACTGAGGGATGAGAGAGGGGCCAAGGGGAGGAGCCCACATGAGGGAGTCAGCATCTTGCTTCGTTCCACCGAAGAGCCATAAGAGCATTCCTGCACAAGACACTCTAATGAGGAGAGATTTTTTTTTTAAAAAGGGACCATTGCTGCTTTCTGCAAGTGTTTCTCTCTCTGTCGTCTTTTTTTTTTTTCCCCCCCCCTCCCTCTGTGCTGGCAAGTTTATCCTTGTGAATTTTGCTTTGGCTGTCTGGAGAGCTGCTGCAGCAGCCCTGGTACGAGAGACTAAGTCCTTCATGAGCTCTGAAACAGAAAACAAAATCCATGCAGCTCGGAAGAGGACAGGACAAATTTATCTGCTCTCTCGACTTGAATTTTATTTGATAAGCACTGTCGTTGCTCAAGTGCCTTTTCGTGGTGTTTTTTGTACCGGAGACTCCTCAGGGTCAACTGCTGTTTTAAGCTCATTTTCATGGCAGCGGTACACGCCCTCGTTCCCTTGGTCCCTCCGCTCCACGTCTACTCACTCATTCTCTATTAACAGTGCAGGAAAATAAAAACTTGACCATGGAGATGAAAGACAATTTCCTCTGTTAGCAGATGTGCTTAAAAAAAAAAGCAGAGACTACAACAAGGGGCACATCTAATTATCCAGGAACTGAGATGTAGGATTCGGGTGACCCCGTTTAGAAATTTGGTCTTGTAATTATGACCACGATTTACCAAGCTAAAGGTGGCGATCAAGTGTGACAGCTTTTGTGATTTTTTTTTCCCCCAAAAGAACAAAAAAAGCCTTTTCGCTCAGACACTTGCCTGCATTGTAACTCATCCGAGCAGGCCACCAGTCAGACTGCATCGCAGGAGGAGCGATTTATCCATCTCGAACATTCCCCTTGTCAAGGTTGATTGGACTTGTACATGCATGATTTCTCTCAAGAGCGGCGTCTCTAATCAGCCGCACTCGTACCTTGTGGTCAGAATGTGAAAAGTAGTTGGCAAAGAACATACAGAACAAGTATAACCTGTATAGTTAAAAAAAAAAAAATGCTGTAAATACATATTTTTGGATGTATTACCTGAACATTTGCTGCTCTCCAAGGTCCTTACAGGGCTAAATGAGAATTTTTCTGCCCCAGTGGTTTTGAGTACATCATTGTGTGTCTGTGCGAGAGAGAGTGTGAACACATTCTCTTTTGCAAATGTTTTTCATACAGTACATTCTTTTAGTTCTTTCTATGAGAGCAAATCACACCTGCTTCTAATGTGCGTTTCTGAGCTACTTGCTCATTCACTGAAACCATTATTGGATTTGTGCTTTAGAAAATAAATGTCTTTTATTTAAAAAAAAAAAAAGTGTGGCATAGTGCTGTGCTGTACTCTACAGGTTGTGAACATAAAGACAGTTATTACTGGCTTGAAGGAGTTCGAGTAGCAGGCAGAAGAAATGTAAAGTCGATCTTCTGAGCAACATATTATTAAAAGTTACCTGGGTGGTGTTCAGGAGGTCACCAAATGTTTCATGGGGTTTGGAATAGCATCCAAGACCACTGTCACATGGTGTGTTGCATTAGAACGGTGTTTGTGCCCAAGAGAAAATATGAGATGATTTAGAAATTGACCAAGCATGCATCTGCTACACATATGACTCAATTTATGGGTTTAATATTGACCTTAAGTGTATTTACAGCCAAAAACGGGATTTGCGCATCACGTCATACCCACCTCATTAGTTATTCAAAGCGTTTGTCTGGAGGAGGTGTGTTGTTCGAATCGATCGAACCATGACACTGATAAAAGGTGAACAATTTGTATTTCCCTCTCGGCTATGTCCTTAGTGATTTCCAAGTACTTTTCTTGCTATGTGTTGTGATCACTTCTCCATCTTACTTAACTAAGATGCAGGTCTTTAAAGGGGTTTCTGATGTTTGTGCTTCGTTGTAAAGACATGAATGAAAAGCTTTAAAAAAAAAAAAAAAATCATAAGCCTCCACACTTTGATCTGTTTTGCGGTGTAGAAGGACGTGTGCAACACCAGATAGTTCGAGATCGTATAACAAATCCTCCTTTCCCAGACTGTAGGGGTTGATTCCATTGCACATAGCGATCTTCTGAATATATCTAAAGCCAGCAGTGGCTTCTAGATTACGAGCGTACTCTGATAAGTTATCGCTAGTTGTTTGCACTACGGCAGCCATTTTGGTTTGCTCAACCACCAGCTGTTTTACCAGAAGTGAAATCGCTAAGAAAAGTCAGACTGAAACCCAAGAATACTGGACCTAGTTACAGGAGTTAGTTGGTGTTATTCAAAAAGACAACCACAATTGTGAAACAGCCCGTATACACTCGTAAATAGCCGCACTGCCTCTCCACCCTGGGTCCGAATAGCTTTGTTGGCTACTGATAACCTAGGTGCATCTGCCTTCCTTTATTTATTCATTCATTCAGAAATGTTCACAACTTTCATTACTAAGCTTGTCAGCTAGGTAACCTCAGCTAACTGCTACCTGACAGGATTGTTGTCATATTCATAAATGTTGATAATCATCACTGCTAATCCTACCCATCTAGCTAAAATGAGCTAACCAAACAGGATTTCTAAGAAGATTTTAAGTCATTCATAAATGTTTACGATCTTCAAAGCTAAGGTTAGCCTGCTAGGTAACATGAACCTACTTGACAGGCTTTGCAACAGAATTTAAACATATTTTGACCTGATAAATAGCTTTAGTGCTAGCACTGCTTAATATGAACTAACTACTACAACCTGACAGGATTTTTAAACTTATAATAATGTTCATAATATTCACTACGAAAAAATAACAAACTATAACAAAACTGAGCTAACTAATCAGACTGGATTTTAAGTCATATTTATAAATATTGAGGCTAGCACATCCAGCTAGCTAGCATGAGCTAACATGGTGGGTTTTCTGAGTGGAATTTTAAGTCATATTCATAAATATATATCACGTTTATAATTATTGTAGTGTTTGACTCATGAGTTATGCTAGCTGGATGTTTACGATAAGCTAACATGGCTTTTCTTGGGAAAAGTGCGATCATAAAACAATGACTACTTAGAAAGGTTTATGTCTCTGAATCCATGTATGGGTTCTAAGGCAAACCCATCTGTACCACTGAAAGACATGGCCATCAATCGTCCAAAGTAATACCAGTCTAGATCAATAACTAGTGATTGTGCTATAATTCTGTGGTGGGATCTGTATTGCCCTTCTATGTATATCTAAAATTATCCTTGATTCAAACACTTACCCACAACGACAGGTAGGACCTTCATGGCTTTCCGCTCCCTGCCATTGATTTTGGCCCTCTTCTTTCTTTGGGCTGTGTTCTGAATCTCAGCATAGGCAACAGTCTGAATGGTACTGTTACTGTACTCTGGTGGTAAGGGGCAGCTGGGCTGCATGTCATCATCAAGTTCGTCCACGTTGCACTGTGCCAGGTCTTGCTGGATGACACGAGGCAACACAGGCATAGGAGTTGGCAAGGCTGCCAGTGGTGGAAGAGCAGCGGCAGCAGCAGCATGCTGAAGCCTACGGCAAGCCTGGATGCTCTTCATCAGCTTGGCCTTACGGGCCTCTTCCCAGCGGCGGAGGCCGCGGAACATCCCACAGTAAAGCAAGAGCATAATGGGGCAAGGGATGAAAAAAGAGCAGACAGAAGAGTACACTATATAGTTGTCATCCTCCAGCTTGCACACTGTTGGGTCACGGTTTGGGACATTGTTTATGCCAAAAATGATGGGAGAGGCCACAGCTAGGGCAAGGAGCCAGGTGCCTGAGAGTAGGATGAGCTGCCGATGGTCCACATGCCTTCGGTTGTAGTTGAGTGGAATGGACACTGCGATGAACCTGTCAAGAGGATGCACAGAAGTAAAACCAGAACAGCATGAACATAAAGTGTCTACACACAGCACTCTTTGGGGCTATGATAATGAAGTCCAACTTTTTCCATGCAATTCAACTTCTAAACAGTGCTATTTATGTTTATAGACATTTTGCAGAAATTTTCCAGTTAATCTTAATCTATGTTTCATAAACATTAAGAACATATTTTCCATCACTTGTTAGATATGAATAAACATTTGAACCTGTCAACGCTGATCGCACACAGGTTGAATATAGAGGCTGTGCAAAGCATCACGTCCATAGCCATCAGCCCATCACAAACGACCATGTCCAAGGACCAGACACCACCCTGAAACTAGACAGAGTATAGTCTGATATATATAATGCATACAAATAAATGCATTAATATATACCAGTGGTATTCAATTAAAAGATCCAGTAACATTAGTGATTAGCTCATGGCTTTGATTAAACAATTTGAAGTAGTCTTGTTTTGTTTTGACTAGCACCACAATCTCTACACAGATCAGATACACCAATCAGCCATAACATTAAAACGACTGGGAAGGGACGTGAATAACATTGATTATCTCGTTACAGTAGCATCTATCAAGGGGTGGGATATATTAGGCTGCAAGCGAACAATCAGTGCTTGAATTTGATGTGTTGGAAGCAGGAAAAAATGGGCAAGTGTAAGGATCTGAATGACTTTGACAAGGGCCAAATTGTGACGACTAGATGACTAGGTCAGAACATCTACAAAACAGCAGGTCTTGTGAGGTGTTCCGGTTATGTAGTTGTTAGTAAATACCAAAACTGCTCCCAGGCAGGACAACCAATGAACTTGTGACAGGGTCATGGGCACCCAAGGCTCATTGATGCGTACCCGACTTGCTGCGTATGGGGCTGCATAGACACTGACCAGTTAGAGTGCCCATGGTGACCCCTGTCCACTGCCAAAAACACCTACAATGGGCACATGGTCATCAGAATTGGACCATGGACCAATAGAAGAAGGTGTTTACTTTTACATCATGTGGGTGGCTGGGTTCATGTTCATCACATACCTGGAGAAGAGATACCACCAGGATGCACTATGAGCAGAGGTAGTATGATGCTCTGGGCAATGTTCTGCTAGGAAATCTTGGGTCATGACATTCATGTGGATGTTATTTTGACATGTACCACCTACTTAAACATTGTTGCAGACCAAATACACCCTTTCATGGCAACAGTATTCCCTTATAGCAGTGGCCTCTTTCAGCAACACAATGTGCCTTGCCACACTGAAAAAATTGTTCAGGAATGATTTAAGGAACTTGACAAAGAGGTCGAGGTGTTGACTTGGTCGCCAAATTCCCAAGATCTCAATCTGATTGTGCTGGGCGAAAAAGTTGGATCCATGGAGGCCCCACATTGCACCTTGCATCTTGGTGCCGAATAGCACAGCACACCTTCAGGTCTTGAGGTCTTCTGAAGTCCATGCCTTGACAGGCCAGAGCTGTTTTGCCAGCACAAGGAGGACCTACACAATATTAGGCAGGTGGTTTTAATGTGATGGCTGATCGGTATACATTGGTTTTGAAAATGAAGCAGAGAATAAACGTTTACTTCTCTGTACAGTCAGTCATCAAAGAAAACATTGTTTTCATTGTCAACTTATTTTTAACAAGTGATGCTGTCAATTTGCTAATCCCACCAGTGAGGGGGAATAACAATCTATGAGCTAGACTCTGGTCCAGTGCACTGCCTTCAGATAAATGCATGTGATTAAATTAACTGCAACAGAAGATCTGCTGCGAAAACAGCTGGATCCTTGGAACATTTTCTCATATTTTTATTAACCATGCTACAGGGTGTTTTTTTTTTTTTTGGGACTTATTTCAATCTGCTAAAATACTTTACGCAGCATGGTGGTGCAGAGGTTAGTGCTGTTGCCTCACAGCAAGAATGTTCTGGGTGGCTGACGAGGGACTTTCTGTGTGGAATTTGCATGTTCTCCCCATGTCTGTGTGAGTTTCCTCCAGGTGCTCCGGTTTCCCCCACAGTTCAAAGACATGCAGTTAGGTTAACATGGGGTGGCCTTGGGCAGAAGTGCCCTTGAGCAAGGTACCTAACCCCCAACTGCTCCCCGGGCGCTCTGGGCTGCTCACTGCTCTGGATATGTGTGCGTGTGTTCACTGCTTCAGATGGGTTAAATGCAGAGGATGAATTTCACTGTGTGCTTGAGTGTGTATGTGACAAATAAAGGCTTCTTCTTCTTCTTCTTCTTGTGCAACCTCAGTGGCTGAGTATTTTACCTAATCTGCATGTCCTTGAACTGTGGTGGAAACTGGAGCACCCAAAGGAAACCCACGGAGACTTAGAGAGAACATGCAAACTCCACACAGAAAGGCCCCTGTCTACCATGAGGTTCAAACTTGGAACCTTCTTGCTGAGAAGTGACAGTGCTAACCACTTAAAAAAACACAACTTTAAAATAAATAAATAAATACATAAATAAATAAATAACAGTGTTCCTTGTAGGGCTCAGCCAAATGTCTGCCTCAGATCAAAACTGTCAGATATTCATATCCTTGTGGTTTTTGGTCCCCAAGAAGATATAAAAGCACATATCTTCCCACATACTGTAGTTTGCATTACACTACATTTCTTCTATTCTCCATGTATTGGTTGTTGAATTACAATCTAAATCAGTGTTCCTCCTTTTTCCAAGTGATCTGAGTATCCATGGCCTCATTTTGCTTTCTTTCCCCAATTAAAATACTGAGGCTAAGAACACCATTAAACACCAGACTTGTATCTGACCAGCAACCTTTTAAACAAAGGAGTATAGTATGATTTTATAGTACTGCATTATTTCTGTATTTTATGGCAATAGAGATTTTAACTTGATATTTCAGAAGAAAGCCTATCATACATTATTTGCTCATGAGCAGACCCCTATCCCTCTAGAACATTACCCTACTAAGTGGCAAACTGTCATTTGCATAGTTGAAAATGGTTTACCTTGTACTTATCCTGAATTATAGTTTCCATGTGATTAATCAATTTGCAGAGTGGTGAAGTGGACAGAGATGATAGACTGTTATGCAACACACTCCTCTTCAAAGTCTGATCTTGTTCACTTCCTCTCTGTGTGTGTGTTTTATATTTGATGCAAAATGCTGAGGTACTGAATGAATTTGCTCTCTCTCCCTCTCTCTCACTGCCCCCCTCCCTACTATACCTGTCCTCTTGGCTGAAATAGCTCATCTGAGTACTAGGTGAGTCTTGAGTGTTCCTGTAATTGAGAACATTATTATTGATTCTCCATTTGGCACCTGGTTCTGAAACTTTGGGCAGAGCAGATTGAGGTGAGTCCAAAGCTGTACTGCTGTATGCACTGACACACTCCACTCCAGGAATAAGCTCTTACTACAATGAGTCCAATTTTTACTGAATATTTTAAATATGAATCATTGGTAAAAATGTCACATACCATTGCATGTTTATGTTTCTTTTGGATCATTGTCAATATAAATCTAAATTCATGTTCAATCCAAGGCAACCCCTGTTAATTCTGCTTTAAGCACGTTGTGTTCTTATTTAAATTCTCCCCCACTCCTATGATTTTCCAAGACTGGAGCCATTAGTAGAGTTTGATAAGTTCTGATTGAAGCATTCATCTGTGCTGTTGACATTGGCAAAGTCACTAAGGACTCTGATTTAGAAATGGTTCAGTGCCTGCATTACCATAGTTACACTGAGTAATATATCACCAAGGCACCCAAACAGTGACATCAGATGTCTTGGTTCAGGGTGACAGGAGCTGTGGAAAGTCACAGTCTCCATTGACAGTGAGAGTTATGGGATCTGAGTTTAAAGTAGCACCTTTAAAAGCAACGAAATGCCATAACTTCCACATAATGCTGTTGTTTAGGATCTAAAGCTGCTCATTATATTATTTCATTTATGGATAAGAATATTTCAGTAATGGTGCATTTGGCAGGTGTACAGAAATTTGCTTTTTGCAATTCCATATCCATTTTTGACGGCACGGTGGTGTAGTGGTTAGCACTGTTGCCTCACAAGCCCAGTGGACGACGGGAGCCTTTCTGTGTGGAGTTTGCATGTTCTCCCCATGTCTGCATGGGTTTCTTCCAGGTGCTCCGGTTTCCCTCACAGTTCAAAGACATGCGGTTAGGTGAACGTGGGGCAGCCTTGGGCTGAAGTGCCTTTGAGTAAGGCACCTAACCCCCAACTGCTCCCCGGGCACTGTAGCATAGCTGCCCACTGCTCTGGGTATGTGTGTGTGCTCACTGCTCATGTGTGTGTGCATATATGTGTTCTCTGCTTCAGATGGGTTAAATGCAGAGAGGAATTTCACTGTGCTTAAGTGTACGTGTGATAAATAAAGTACTGTATGTAGAATCAGGAAGGGTCTGTTAATTAGCAGATTACTTGGGTCAGCTCTTTCAGAGAAGGAAATGCAATAAAACGTATATGGCGGGGTACAAAGTGGTGAAAAAGTATCCTGATTTGCTCTATTTTTCAGAATTCGTTACAATAAATGGTTTCACATCCTCATACAAAATGTGATATAAGACAAGAACATGAGGAAACACAGTTTTAATGAACATTTCACTAACCGAAGGAAGAAAAACAGTATGCAACACTTATATCACCAATGTGAAAAAGTAATTGCCTCCTTAACTTAAGTGGTTGGGGCACATTTAGCAGCAACAACTGCAACCAAACGCTTACGGTAACTGGGAATCAGTCTTTCACGTCACTGTGGGGGAATTTCGACGCACTTTTCTTTGAAGAATTGCTTTCATTCAGCCACACTGAAGATCTTTCAAGCGTGAACTTCCCATTTTGTGCCATTGCTCTTATGCTTTGGATCGTTATGATGACCAAACATTCATCCTTCAAGATTTTCTGGTAGAGAGCAGAATTCATGGTTTTGTCAAATCTGGCAAGTCTTTGTCATGTTTGGGCTGCTTAGTGAATGGAAATCATAATTCTATAGCCACATATGCATCCTATACATTTGTGTGTTTCCAACTTTGTGGTAACAGTTTGGGGACGGCTCACGTGTGGGTGTGATGTTCAGGTGTCCACATACTTTTTTCCCTGAAGTGCAGAAGAAATCAGGAAGGGAGCAAATACTTTTTCATGGCACTGTATTTCAGTTAGGAAGTCCGGCTATAAACCACCAGGATTGTTAAGATTCATGTTCTCTCTTTAATAGGCTGCTCCATCAGTGTCCTACCCAGAGAAAGTTTCAGGCTTTACTAGGGGCAGGGCTCGAAATTCGTATATTTTTTCACCAGCCAGCCGGACTAGTTACCTTCCAAAGTAACTAGCCAAACAGAAAATCAACTCGCCAAAATTTGTTCATGTATGAATTTTACTT
>JAOBAM010000019.1:33539950-33550304 GCA_025212355.1 Notarius kessleri
TCACTGTGAGGTCAAATGTCTGTCTGAGAACCTTGTGAACACAATATCTCCAAGGCTAATACAAGTAATTTCACCAGATCAAGATTACTGTGAGGCCAAATGTCCATCCCCAAATCACAACTTAATAAGGCGTGTAGTCTACCGGGTGGAGGCATCCCCATCGGCGTCGAGTTCTACCTAGTTTTAAGTTCAATTACTGAGTGTAAATGTTCAGTTAGTTTAAAGGAACTTTGATATTTCACGTCACACGGCTCGTTTCTGATAGTCAAGGAGAAGGAATATGTTAAACGCTAGATTCGATATTGGACATAGTGACTATTGTGCACTTTTACGTTATAAGTACAGTTCCACACTCCTTTCCCCGTAGAGCAAGTCCAACCCTTCATCCCTCCCGAGCCATCGTCATGGTATTTCCAGCACTTCTGAAGGTTTTCTAACTGTGGTTCCTGTCCATATTGTTTCCTGTGACCCCAGCCAGAAGAGCTGACCCTGCTGCTTATCAAGCTGCGACGGCAGCAGGCTGAGCTCAACAGCATCCGAGAACAGACTCTCGCTCAGCTAATGCAGTTAAATGTTGACGCCGCCAACCCGAAGGTCAGCCTTGGAGGATTATCTGTGCGAGTCTGTGAAGGAATGCTCGTTTTTTTTTTTTTGCCCCCCCGTTTTACAGCATGCTGCTGCGTGTTACTTGGTGGTCCATCTTACCCCATACTAACGGTGGTAGAAGTCAACATGTACATCTGCATCAAGCTGTATTGTCATGTTAATAGACTGTTATTCCTGTTTGAGCAGTGTGTCCTGGGACAGTTTATGGACCTGGGGCCAGTTCACAGGTGCCACTGACAGCCAGGAGCTCCAGCCTGAATGACATAATTCAATTTTAATATTTTTGATCGTATTTTAGACTCGTGTACACACAGTTTACAGTGGTGTGTGTATGTGTGAGACTGTAATTGTGTTCTTCCTGGGGACTGGCTCCAAGGACAGTTACACGCAGACACTTGTGTATATTTCTTTTATAACCAGTGTTTTTTGTGTGTATGCTTCCCTTAAGTCTGCTTGTATGTATTTTCTATGACCCTCTAGTGCATGAAGTTACTAAGCCCTTGCACTGCACTTGTCCCAGCCGACAACCGCTTGAATTATTTTTTTTTTTTGAGTTGTGAATGGCTTATTAGTCAATTTTTTTTTGTGTGTGTGAATCTCTTGCCTGCTTGAGGGAGTCCTCTGTTTCTCACTACTCTTTTCCTTAGCCCTCTTCTTTCTCTTTTTCACTGCCTTCACTAGAATAAGGTGCTTTCTCATCACCTGCAGAGGAATCTCTTGTATCTGGACAGCCAGGTGAGGGCTCTCTCTCTCTCTCTCTCTCTTTCTCTCTCTAGGAGTACTGTGTATATAATAGTATTATTATTAGTACTCCTTTCTATCACTCGGCTTTCTTGTCTGATAAACATTAACTTGTTTTAACGTATTTCAGCGTACAGTAATAAACCACAAAAGGCACAAAGGGAGATTGTTATGGCCGTAATTAATTAAGGAGCATATCTAATCTTTTGTACATAAGTCTTTCATTCATTCATGTTCAGTAACCGCTGGAGAGGGTTTTTGTTGACGGATAATTAATGTATAATGAAGTGTGGGGGGGGGTTTTTGCTTGTTTTTTTTTTTTCGATGAAGCCAGGCGTTGACCATTCAGTCTATACAAAGCTGAGATGAATCTTAATATTTAAAAATGTCATGCATCTCGCGCAACTGCGCAAAGCAAAAAAAAAAATTACACAAATCATGACTTATTTACCTCATGGCATTAAAAATAACATACAAGGTGTTTCCAAAAATTTGATATCTAATAACGTTGCCAATTCTTGGTTAACTGACCTCAAATTTTAACAGCACGCGTGGAAACAGGTCAAAATTTTATGTTTTTAGGTACATAAATGTCCTTCACTGTAAAAGAAAAGGCGTTTTGTGTGTTAGAGTGCACTCGAACAAGACTGTGCAGCGTGCATTTATGAGAGATTTCTCTAAAAATGCACTGACTGCAATGCGGATTTGGACACAACACAAAAAGTTCAAAGATGAAGGCTGTCTGTGTCTCAGGCGGCGTGCATATTGAAAATTTGTTACATCATTCATGGCATCCGCATACCTTTGAATTTCCCATTCACATTTTGAGGAATAAATCTTACATTGCTCAACATTAAGCCTGGTCAGTTTCATTTGCCTAGACTGTGTAGTTTCTGGGATATTTACATCTCAAATAATGTCAATTTTTTTTGAAACACTCTGTATATTTACTAAAAGTAGACAAGTAATATGACTTTAGTCATTATAGGACTTAAAACAGGCAGCACAATGAACAGGTTTTAAATCCCCCACTGGCCGAAAGGGGGATTATGTTGTGGCAATGTCCGTCCGTCCTGGGACGGGTACTCACCTTCTGAAATCAACTCCTCTCACAAGTTTTGGAGGAATTCCATGAAACTTGACAGGAGCTTGCTATATGTCAGTAATACACATATTGCAATTTTGTTCAGTTCAGTCGTGTTTTACCAGAGTTCAAGTGCATATCCTGAACCAATTTCGGTTTTTCTTATATGAAAGTCTGTCCCTTTACACACTTATCCAGAAGGGTAATTTTGCACAAGGCCGTCTGTCTACAGCAGAAAAAAATAAAACATGTCTGGAAAAATCCCAAGCGAGTCTGGAGCCAGATTCGTGACGTCACCTGCAGAAGCGCCAGCAGGCTGCGCGAGCTTTGCACGGTTTCAGTGCACAGCCTGTGTAGACCAAGCGCTCCCATTTCTCTCTCATTGTCCGGTCTTTTGGGAAACGAGGAGTACTAATCCCATCAAGATTGGTGTTGCTACACCCTATGATACAGCTGTTAACCATTTTAATACTTACACGATAATGTTGAAGAAATTTACAGAAAACCACCAGGTCGTTTTCTCATAAACAAACCAGCGTTGACGTAGGATTCAGAAGGAAGCGTCCCGCACGCGGCGTCACGAAATCCATGTTTCCCAGGAAATCCAGATGTCAAGTTTCTTCACAGGCGGACCAATTTGCCTCAAATGGCTTGATTTCAACTGAATTTTTCTGGTCTTGTGCAAGGTAAAAAAAAAATTGCACAAAATGTGACAGATATTTGACCAAAGTTTAATATAAAAGAGGAGAATTACATTGATCTTGCTCCTGAATTTAGCCGTGATATGCACCTTAAGGCCTTGTTACCAGCAGGGGATATTGTGCTCTCAGAGCACTCTTGTTTAAGAAACTGCTGCAATTTGGACAAAAAATAAAAAAATTAATGTTGATTTTACGTTGATTTAAGTAGATTTCATTTAATACAACATACTACTGAAATTTACCCAAAACTATTGATGTAATTTTTGTTTTTTAAATGCAGGTACCACACATCAGTTATTCATCAGCTAACCGACTAATTTTTTTTCCAATAAATTTTAGACAGAAAAAAAGGCCAGTGTCTGAGGAAACTTCCTCAGAATCAAAAGAGATCGTGATGAAAAAGCCCACGCATCATCTGGAATGTTGAAATGGTTCAGGTTTCTTAAATGTCACACAGAGCAACATTTACAAAGACCCAGACTGGTATTATCAGCTAAAAGCCTGTTCCAGCAAACACCAAAGTTTGTTATATTTAACTTCAACTTCTTTCACCAGTACAGTTCTACTCGCCTTCCAAATACAGTACACGGTACGTTAAAACTATTGCATGACAAATAGTATTTAAAAAATTTACCAAGTCACACTTAATTTTTTCCCCCATTTAGACTTAAAATTAAGCATCAGGAAATGCATGTAATAATTCTTGATGCATTTATATTGAAAAGATTGTACAATATCCAAGTATACACCAAGCTGTACTTGGTGGAATTGTGTTCTGCATTACGCGTGATGCTTTTTAGCACTTTGTATAGGAAACAGAAGTCTTTAAATATCAATATACACTCACTGGCCACTTTAATAGGAACCCGTTCTTGGCTGCAGGAGTGGCCTGCTACTGTTGCATGCTGAGATGCTTTTCTGCTCACCACAGTTGTAAAGAGTCACTATGACTTACTTTATCCTTCCTGGCCAAAAAAAAAAAAGCTCTAACCAATCTGGCCATTTTCCTCTGACCTCCCTCTCTTATCAACACGGTGTCTGTTTCCACCCACAGAACTGTCGCTCAACCAGTGTTTTTTGTTTTTCGCACCATTCTGTCTGTGTAAACTCCAGAGATTGTTGTGTGTGAAAACCCCAGGAGATCAGCAGTTTCTGAAATACTCAAACCAACCCATCTGGCTCAAACCACCACCCATGCCACAGCAAAAGAAAGTCAGTCACACTTCAAACATCAGAAAAAAATTATGATCTTAAACACTGTGAACATTAACTGAAGCTCTTGATTTGCTGCTGTCAAGCGATTGGCTGATTACAGAACTGCATAAAACAGCAGGTTGTGGTAGGGTGTTCTGAATAAAGTGGCCTTTAAGTACGAGTGCACATGATGAACAAGGCCTCTATGACATACAACACAAGAAGAGATAGTATACAGAACACCAATACGGTACAGCAACTATGACAAAAAGTGTGTTCACTAACTGTCAAATAAAGCTTGAAAAGGGATAAATAATCTTGAGCGTGACATTTGAATCTCCACAGTGATCCATCGACCACACCAGTAGTGACTTTTTGCAAGAAGGCACCCCCCCTAAAAAAAACCTCTCACCTTTCTTATAGCAATCTAACACTCACTCACTCGTTACTTTATAAATGCCAACACACGTAACGTTATCATCCCAAAAGCATCCCAAAGCACATTTTACCTCGTCCTATACCTTGTTTTTATTGTCCCTGGGAAGACAATAAATGGTCCCTGGAGACTTGGGCTGGTCAGTGGGAATGATGGCGATCAGCCAATCAGACCTCTTAATTCATCACCAGCAACTCGGATGTCAGCTGGAGAGCCGTATCGAGTGCAGGGAGATAAAAAAAAAAAAAAAAAGTCATTAATACTTGCTTAAAAAAAAAATTGCTCGATTTCTCACCGAGCTCCTTCAGGGGGTGGGGGGTTGCTAAAATATTCAAGAAAGTTGGCAAATTTCTCACTGAGTTGACAAGACCGCACATCTGTCAGGTGCAACACATCAAGGAGAACGACATTAAGAGAGTAAGAGAGGACAGGAATAACGAAAAAGAAAAACAGCCAGAGGAAAATGTTAGATAGTTGACTGACGGACTTTTATATGAACCTGATGGCTGTCGTAAAGCGAAGTTGGTGCTGCTCAACACACACACGGACCAAGAAGATGAAACTGAACTGCTGAGAGCACCAGGCTCACCTCCGCACACTCCATATATTCTGCTGACACAAGCTCATTATTAGCTATAAAGCCTACCTGCATGGAATAAATGTAGATATTTTTATTGAGGTCAACCCAAACCTTGCGTTATATACATCAGAGGTGCCAACACTGCTAACACAAAAGTCCCAGCAAGCAGAAGTTTTACACAAGAGGCCCTCGAGTATGTTGGCAGACAGGATGACGCTTTTTAATAATAAAGTTCAATTTATATAGCACCTTTCTCACACCCAAGGTCGCTTTACAATTAAAGTCCACCAAAGAGGGTCAGGATGTAATTCCAATGGCGTAGCTACCCACAGTCCCACCAAAAGGCGCACAAAGCCACCAGGCAACATCGCTTGGAACACTGCGCCATGGATCCACAAAGCAAGCACTTTTTTTTTTATTTAAGAACTGACGGCTGCCTAATAAACATCCTCCATTTTATACCATTCCAAAAGCCCACAGTCTGGGCCACCCATTTTCTCATGGCTCACAAGACTCATGAATTCTCAGCACAACAAAGGAAAGAAGACAAAGGAATCGCATAAGTTTATATTTTATCATCACAAATTTATCAGGAACCCACTCAAAACTATTGAAACATTCATTAGCCTAACAATCGTTAAGATTTAAAAACAACATGCAGTAAACACAACTGGGACGAAACTGGTGACGTAAACCTGCAGACAGACATTATTGAGAAGACGTAAACTTCAGTGAAGCTGTATTTTTTGCTTGTGTTATTGTTTTGGTGGTTCTAATAAAATATTATTCCTGCATACGTGTAGTGTAAACGTAGACAAAGCCCAGGCAAACCATCTAGCCTTCCAAACACATACCAGGCTTTTAGTTTTCGGAAGAAAAATGTAAAAGAGCCAAGAAGTTTTTAATGACACTTGCATTGTTTATCAAATTTATTGGAAATTAATCCAAAATGATTGAAATGTTAACCAGCTGAATAGTCACGAAGATCACATTACAGGAATTTAACAGATGCTCTTATCCAGCGCGACGTGCAACATCGTATAGCAGCCTGGGGAGCAGTTGGGGGTAAGACGCCTTGCTCAAAGCCACTTTTAGCCATTCCTGCTGGTCCAGGGAATCAAACCCGTGACCTTTTGGTCCCAAAGCTGCTTCTGTAATCATTAGGCTATGGGTTCCCTACATACAAGATAAACCAAGAAAGTGGCACATGCTGCCACTGGGATGAAACTGCAGCTCTGCAGAGATATTTTCAGGGTTCTCTACTTTTCAAAAATAAAAAAGGTAGTGGCGGGGGTTTGGGGGCCGCCTAGGCCCTCAACGGGGTCCAGGGGCAGAGCTCCGGTAGGCTGATAGACTTTGGGCTTTTTTGACAGTGAAACTGGCCAATAAATGGATAGGAACAGCTCACTCATTGTTAAAATCATTTTAGAAAAATTAACACGTTCTTACTGGACATATCTTTATTGTCAATGCGAGACTCATTTGACATTTTAATTGAGACTGGTGTACCTGTTGCACATCCCTGAATTAATTATATTTTTTCCTGTGTGTGAAAAATAAATGAACTTCCATGCATAAACAAAAAGCTCCATTACAATAAATGCATACAGTTAAGCACGAGCTGGTGCGCGTGCCTGAGACTGGCACTACAAAGCCACCCCGGCCTCTGTAGTTCAGGTTCTTTGACCCAGGAACCCAGAAGTCCTGCAGTAAACAACCACAGTGAAACAACGGGAAAATGCAGCTCTCGCCTGCACAATCACAGACACGTAAAAGAAAAGACCTGAACTTAACGTGTGCGCGCACTGTTCTAGGATTACTGTAACTGTGTATGGGTCAGAAAAGACGATAGATAAGCGCAACCGTTGCACAATAACGCTACAAGCAACCTGCGTGTGCACCCGCAAAGTTATTTAGCTGCTGGCTAGCTGCAGCTCGTAGCTTCCAGCGTTACTATGTGCCAGTATAGTGTAACGCAGGGATAGATCTCAATCTGCAGAGCTCTAGGTCACAATCTGTATGCAGCCAGCCGGATGTTTTTCTATTGCAAATCACGTGGCCGCTTCAGGTAGCCCCGTATGCATTCGTTTAATGGTCTTCTGCATGTTAAATAGTTACAAAATTATAATAAAGTGAATTCTTTACGATTTATTTAGTGTATACCGATGAAGTTACGCATTTTTGTTCGTTTATTTTTTTGGCAAAGGGAAGGGTGGCGGGCCAGAATTATAACGTGGCGGTGCGCCACTTTAAAAGCGCCTGTGGAGAACACGGCGTTAAATTAGTCACAAGTGATCTACAACATGGAGGTAAACTTCATCTTCCTTTTAGCAACCCTGTTACGTAAAGCGCTGTCTTGCAAACGGCTAAATGGCCAACTTGCTGAACAATTTGTGAGCTAGCTATATAGTTATGAAGTTCTTATTTCTGAATATCTGTGTACACAATCCCAAAAGTTCCTTCAAATGACTTTCTATGGATTTGCATTTAACGTTCAGAATGTTAACTAAGCAGACATGACAGCTTTTATTTAAAAAAAAAGTCCCTCTCCCAAAAAAAAAAAAACCACCAACAAAAAAACCGAGTAATGCCTTTGACTTGACCTTAATTAATTTCAATGAGCAAAATGTTCGACATGCAAAAATTAATTATGGTAATGTGGTAACTTAATGAGTCAAGAGAATCAGAAAACATTTCGCTCCATTAGTGATGCTCTAGTTGATAAAATAAGGGCATGGTCACGCTTACTATTTTAAAAAAGCACCCATTATTTTTTCCAGACGGATGAACGGCAGGTGAGAATAGAGTGAGCTGAAAGGGTAAAGAGAGAAGAAGAGGAGATGTGAGGAACAAAGAGAAATAGAGAATGTCTTTCTTTCTTTCATTCATTCTCAGAAAGAGGCTTGAAGGTTGGCGTGTATAAAATGGTGCATAACAGACGTCACTTATGAAAAGCAAGACAACTTGGCAGGAGATGAGTTGAGATTCTTTAAAAAAAAAAAAGTGTAAAAAGAAAAGATGATTCCAATCACAATGTGGGCTGCTTCTCTACACAAAGCTGACAAAAGCCTGTGGGGGCGACACATCTGAATTAGCATTATGCCCATTTTTGAAACAAAAAGTTAGAATTCTCAGGCAAGAATGCTCATTAAAACATCATCAGCCAATGCATTCTGAAGGTTTTTCTGACCATTTTGTAAAAATACAGGTCTCGGAATCTTGTGCTGGCGCACCCACATGATGATATGGTTATATTCCTGACTTTAGAAATATTAGGCACAGATAAAGGTGCTGTGTCCTCGCTGTAATTAAGACGAGAGAAGAGACCGAGGTTCTGAGAGCAGTGTAGTGTGGTGAAACTCCTGAGACGCTCCCTCTCTCTCTCTCTCACACAAAAAACACTTCAAGGACAAGACATAGGCTGGGCAGCTCGACAAAGACCTTGTGTCAGACAGGGCGAGACAGACAGGGACGCTTGGAAGCGGGCATTTATTAATTTGGGCGCCTAGGCGACACTGTTAAACATAATAACAATAATTGGACGTAATGATGGTTGGCCTTTAAAGCTAGTCCCATGAGAAGGGAGGACAAGGAGAGAGAAAAGTGCTGATCTCTTTGTCTGAACAAACACATTGCAGGGAAAAGCCTTGTGTTATTTTCAGTGGATGAAGATATGTCACTCCCTGACCAATTATAGCTTCCAAAATGACCATCTTTATCTCCGCCTGCCATCTTCAAAGCTCGGATCACTGGCTTTCCCTCGGACGCTGCCATTTTATACCTATATATGTTACCATACAATACCCAATACACTCAGGAGAATCCAACATCTCTTCAACAGCATATTCATGAGAAATCCAACTTAAGTAGCTGAGATGTTAGCAAAAATGTTTGAGACTCAAAGTCCCAGAATGTAATTTGGCTAGACAGCGATCTGTGAGCATGAAGCTTTGGAAGCCAATCTGTTTGAGCAGTGTCCAGATGAAGAGGTGACGGAGCTGGACAGACATAAGCAAAAAACGTCGCTGCATCGCTCTCTATGTCGAGATGAAGCGAGGTGAGGACTGTGCCATAATCGGTCACAAGGCATTGTGGGTAATGTAGGAAACCAACCAACAGGTTAATGAAAGGAGAATCAGAAAGGTGAAAATTCATGAGAATAAATAGCTTTAATAGGTTTCACATGTTCCTTATGGCAGGTGTGTGTGTGCACGCGTGTGTGTGTGTGTACGGTATATACAGGTGGGAGTGGAAAAACATGACCCGTTTTTTCCCCCAATTTCATTATAACACTTCATAACGCTCAGGTCAAACCGACACATAGCTGTGTATAAAAAAACTTTTATAAGTGGAAATGAGATGAAGCTAAAAATTTTTTTTTTTAGAAAATGAATAAAGCACATGGTGTTTGGGTCATTTTGACTTTATCAGAACATTAGGGTTTATACCGAGCCCAGTTGTGTTACCTGATTTCCTTTTATACAAAAAAATTCTGCATTTTCTTTTACTTAGTCTTTTTTTTTTTTAAATTAAATACCAAATCAAATACCATGCACAAACACCTTAATTAAAATAACGAGTTTTAAAACTCAGAGATAGTCTGAGAATTTTTCATTCATTAAGGGGCTTATGATTAGCCATTGTGTAGGTTTCTGAAAAAAATATGAGGAACAATTAAATACTGTAATAAATATAAATTGGTGATTAAAATTAAAAAACACTTGATTGTGTTTTAATGCTTTTGTGCCAAATTCCACACACTAACATGCACACACGCACGCCCCCCAGCTCCACTCCATTAGGTGAAAGGGACACAGCGGTGAGGGAGGAGAGCCATCGAGAGCTGTGTGAAAGGAGGAACAGGGTACTTAATCTAGGGTGCACCTGTATGAGATTAGAAGCTCTAATGCTCATAGCAGGGCACTAATGATTCTAAACATCACTGTGGAGAGGAAGAGAGAGATTTCACGGCTTCTCGACAGCGACGGCGTGCAGAATTCCGCTCGACTTAT
>JAOBAM010000019.1:34016933-34027563 GCA_025212355.1 Notarius kessleri
CACCTTCTGAAATCAACTCCTCTCACAATTTTTGGAGGAATTTCATGAAACTTGACAGGATTCTTTGTTATATGTCGATAATATATGCATATTGCAATTTCATTCAATTCAGTCATGTTTTACCAGAGTTACAGCCCTTGATTACCAAACTTGTACTTTGACAATTTCGTGAGGGTGTATTAAGCACTTGCAGCATAGATTTAGTTGCCAGTGGGGGATCTTGTGCTCTCCGAGCACTCTCTTGTGATAGTTTGTTTGTTCTTTGTTTGAATGTTTTGTCCGCCGGTTGTGACGTAGCGCCGGTCCCGGTTTTGGGTGTTGGTTACCTTCAGGCCTTGGTCTGCCATGTGTGATGCCTGTGCTCCTTGCTATGGACTGCATTGAGCTTGTTGCTCTTTTAATATCGGGGTTGTCCAGCGCTCTGTGCGGCGATGCTTTTGTGCTTGGTGCAGTGTTCCGAGCGATGTTGCCCGGTGGCGTCATGGTGGCTGTGCAGGAGGCTTGGGGCATGCAGCGCTGCTTTTGTGCTCGCTTTGTGGATCCATGGCGCGATGTTGCCTGGTGGCGTTGCGGCAGCTATGCAGGTGGTGTGTGGCATACTTTTGTGTGCATTTTGGTGGGACTGTGGGTAGCTACGCCATTGGAATTACATCCTAACCCTCTTTTGGTGGACTTTGTAATTGTAAAGCGACCTTGGGTATGAGAAAGGCCCTATGTAAGTTGAACTTAATAATAATAATAATTATTGTTATTACTATGAGAGAAATAAAAAAGCGCAATGAGCGAACAAGTACTGTACTTCCTAAAGCTTAAGCCTAATAAAACTGAAATACCTCTGTTCTCTTTTTGTATCGGTTTCTCCTCCTGCTTCTATGCAAAATTCTAATTGAGAATAAGAGGTTTTGGGTTTTTTTTTTTATTGTTAATTTCTATTTTTTTTTTTCCAGTCTCCTCTTCCCCGTACAGACATTCCAGGGTACTCTCACACCGCAGTAGTCTCATGTCTACAAATCAATTGTTTGTGTGACTGCATATAAACAACCTTGAGGCTGTATTGCCTGTCCTCATGTCTAGGAACTGGCCTATTTTCCCAGCATGTCCTGCGCTCTCCTCTCCATCCCAGAGCTGAGACTCCCAATTGATAAATCCAGGCACCGTGAAATGGAGAGTTGCAAAGACACAGGCAGCTCAAAACGATCCGTATCACTCGCTACACACACCGGCTCCAACGGGGGCAGCCATACGTAGTGCATTTCATCATCTTACTCATTTTGAATTGGCCCTGGATAAGATGTAATGAGCCACTAGTCAGATAGCCTACTGAGATATGAGGGAATGTCTATTGCATAGGCGCATACAAGTTTTGCTGATAAAATGGCACCACTGTGAGCAATGTTCACTTTTATGAGTCCTACGACTGATTAACTAGCACCGCTGCTTATTGGAAACTTCTACATCTAGCATCAGAACCAGCCATGAGCCCTGATTCAGCACAATCGTGATTAAAAATCCTGAAATGTTGCCGTTTATATTAAAAAAAAAAATTGCCAGGTGATTAATCCCATAAATTACACGATTGGCTAGCAGTATGACCGGTGTGGTGATTGTTTTTATTTTCTTTTTCCCCCTTGTAACTTGTGTAGACTCGAGCCAAGCCAGAACTGTTAGCTGCTTGAGCTCATTTATCCCATTTGTCTCTTGATTCTATTGCACATGCCAGCGCTAACCAAGCTGAGTTATTAATGAGGCATAAATGTTGCACCAATAAACAAATTCCACCCAGTTCAAATGAACATTTGAGCATTAATTAAGGCAATCAAACCATTATAATCATTAATTTGTTTGGATGAAGTAAACAAACATATTTTAAATGCAGAACTGAGTTCCGAGTTAGCTACTGCTAGGTGGTGCGCATGTGTTGGAGAAAGCAAGAGCATTACTGAAGTCAGACAGCTGGGGGACTTCCTATCAGGATGAGCAGCCATGAGTAGCCGTGTAGTGGCTTGCTGGTCTGCAAGGAGTGATTTGTGTTGAATGACCACAGCAGAGGAGTCTTGCCCTGCAGGAGATCTGCTCTAGCAGGGCACTGGGAGAAGCTAATTAGCGGCTCTATTGGTGTGTGTGAGTGAGAGAGAGGTTGGAACATGCCATGTTCTGGAAAAGACTGTATGTGGCAGGACTGTCTTATTATGCTTTGATTTTTTTCATTTTTATCTATATTTCTGTATAATTTGAGCAGCAAGGCCAATTCTTTTGTTTTTGCTATACACTAACGACATTTGGGTTTGAGACCAAAAGATGATTATGAAACAGTAGATCATAATTTCAGCTTTCATTTCTTGATATTTACATCTAGACACATTAAACAACTTAGAATATGGCGCCTTTGATAGAAGACCACCCAATTTTCTGTGAGCAGAAGTATAGGAACATATCGTCTTAAAGTAAATAACACTTCAGATTCGGTTGCATATCTCTCGCATGGAATAACTGCATCAAGCCAACAATCCACTGACATCACCAGATTGTTGCATTCAGTCTCCTCTTCAGGAGGTGAGGTGCACATTCAGTAAGGTTTAGGTTTGATGATTGACTTGGCCAGCATGAAACCTTCCATTTTCCCTTGATGAAGTCCTTTGTTGTTGCTGTTGTTGTTGTTAATGTGTTTTGGTTCATTGTCTTGCTGCTTGATGAAGTTCCTCCAAATTAGATTGGACACATTTCTCTGTAAATTGGCAGACTCTATGTTTGTGTAGACTTCTGAATTCATTCTGCTGCTACCACCATCAAGAAGTTACATCAGCATTAAACATTAGTGAGTCCGTTCCAGAAGCAGCCAGGCAAGTCCAGGACGTGACACTACCTCCACCGTGTTTGAACCATGAGCTTGTATGTTTTGGCTCATGAGCAGATCCTTGCTTTTTGGCTTTTCCATCACTTCGGTAGAGGTTAATTTTGATTCCACAACTTTTGTTGCTCATGTCAATATTTCTTTGTGAATTCCAATCTGGCTTTCTGATTCTTACTACGGATGAGTGGCTTGCATTTTGTGGTATGGCCCCTCTCTCTCCTTCACAGCTCTCAAAACATTTGTCATCAACTGCTGTTGTCTTCTTTGGCTGACCTGTTTGATGTCTGATGGTACACCAGTGGTTTCTTTCTTTTCCAGGACAATTCAAGTTGTTGTATTGGCTAGTAGTTGTGCAATGGCTCTGATTGATTTTCCTTCTTTTCTCAACTTCAAAATGCCTCCCCCCCAGCTCTCTGTAGAAATTCAGAGTTATAAATTGTTTATCTCCTGTTACGCTAGTGTTCCAGTATTTTTGAAAACTTGAATCGTCGGTGGGCTCAAACAGGTGTCGTCATGTTCCAAGTTATTTAACATGCCTATATTTAAATATCAGGAAATTAAAGCTGAAATTCTGATTCATCATCTCATATTCATCTTTTGATCTCAAACCTAAATATGTATTCAGTGTATAGCAAAAACAAATGAATTGGCCTTGCTATTCCAATACTTTTGGAGGGGACTGTGACCCTTATTAGCTTTTTCCTTTTTTTTTTTTTGCCTGAAGAGATGTTTGATTTCTATAAAAGAGGGATTACCCCTCATTATTTAACATGATGATTTGTGACTACATCGTTTATAACGAAACAACGTTTTTCAACTTTATTATTTACAGCATTATCTCGTAATGGAGCCACAAGAAACAGGGTAAGAGGAGAAAGGCCAGACTGGTTCAGGCTGACAAGAAGTCTATGGTAACTTAAATAACCACTCTTTATAAATGCAACAAGACAGAAAAACATCCAAGAACGAATATGTTGAACCTTGACTACAACAATAGAAGACCACATCGGGTTGCACTTCTGTCAGCCAAGAGCAGGTATCTGAAGCTACAGTATGCACAGGCTCACCCAAACTGGAGAGCTGAAGACTGGAAAAAGACCTGGTGATGTTTTTATGTATTGTGCTGCTGCCACATGACTGACTGCTTGGATATTTGCATAAACATGCAGGGGTGCAGGTTCTAATTGCCAAGGGAATGTATATTATACATGCATGTAATCAAAGTCAGGATTGATTTTTAACTACACACACTCTGAAAATTAAGACATTAAAACGTGCTGTGAATTTCAGGGTACAAATGCTTGTCATTTTTTATCTTTACCTTTAACCTCAAGGGCCAGACCTCAGTGGACATCGAGAACGAATATGGTATCTTAAAGACTACATTTACATTGTTTGTACTCAGGGGAACTTTATAGTACCTTATGCTTCGATTGTATAACCTGTACATATCTTGTTCCAGCTATTTAGGTCAAGCAATCTGATGCTTCAAAGTAATAGATGGTCTCGAACACGAGCTGATTGCTCTTCTGCAATGGCCTGACATCCTGTCTTTCATCCAAACCAAGTTTCCTACTCTTTCTGCCTCAGTTCTTTCTCTTTACTCAAATGTATTTATTTAGCACATCTAAAAACAACTTCCATTGACTAAATGTCCAAATTTTCTTCCCAATTGGGTCACCTGCCAATTCCCACCCACCTCACAAGCCCAGTCCAATCACACAACAGCTACCAGTCAGAGAGGGTGGGGCTAATGAACTCTCTCCAAGACACACGAAGCCAGCCAACTTTTCAAAGGCAGTGGAGGAAATACTCAGAGAGAATCTTCCATATACATGAGCTAAGAAATGCCGAGTGACTCTCACCCAGAGAACCTGGCCAAATTTACTGTCTTGGCTCCAAGCCACGGATAACTGTGGCATCTTGGGGTTTAAACGTGTGATCTCCCTGGGATAGGGTGAATGCTGTGAAGTCTGGATATCAAGTGGCAAAGCATTCCATAGCCGAAGGGAAGCAACACAGAAGGCCCGATTTCTTTTTCCCTTAAGCCAAGAACAAGGAAGTGAAAAGAGTGATTGATTAGTTGACCTGAGGTTCCTTCATGCAATGTTTGTCTAAAAAAGAAAAGAAAAGAAATAATAAAAAAAAAAGTGGTGGTAGTTTAGCCTTTGCACAAATTCTTTAATTTTTTTTTTTATAAAGAAAAAAGGGAAATGTGAAAAATGGATTTGTTGCAACTTGGAAGACTGAATGGATCTACGAGGTCAAAATTACATGACGAACATCCCACAGAGAAGCGTTCCTGTCTGTCTCCTGTTAAAAGCCAAAATCAATAGCACAATACCCCAAGACGCAGACAAAAGCTGGGCAAAGCCACCAATGAAATGTTACGACTCACTAATTAGAGTCACACAGTCATTCTGGCACCTGAAGGAAAGAGGACACTAAAGCTCGTATCACCGTGCCTGTAAATACAGCTCCCAATAAATTCACTTACACTTTTCTCCACAATGACTGGCAACGCCAATGAGGAGCTTCTGTTACCGTAAATGTTTATACGCATCCTAAAGCATGCCCTTAAAACCACTCACGATCAGTAAAACTCCACACGGAAAATACTGTGAAACACAAACAGGCACATAACAAAAGTTCACCGACACTGCTGGGATGCTCTCAATTTCAAGGCATGCCCTGCATTTCCCAAAGCTTCCAAACAGCAACTAATTATGTGGCGTGTAAGCCGTCAGATCAGGACAGCTAGAATATCCTGAGACTTATGGGTAATTAAAAGCAATTAATTTTGATATCCCATGAAAAGAAATCCCACAAGGTGATATTAGTGATGACAGTAGAACACACGAATAGATTGCTTATAAATAATCCTTAATTTTCAGTCGAAAATATAGTTATACTGTAAATAGTCAAGGCTGTGGTTTTTTTTTTTTAAAAAGAGTATTGGGATGAGGGTATAATTGATCTTACTGCCGAGCCGCTGTCCCTCTGTTCTTCCACATCTCTTGTTTTCTCTCTCCAGTCTTCCACCCTTTTTTTTTTTTTTACTATGCCTTCAGCAAATCAGGTCTCTCATGTGTGTGTTTCCACTGGAGATGTTGCATCAGGTCTGTCCGCTAACCGCTGCTTGAATTACGCTCAAAAGCAACCGTTAGTGTGTGTATTGAGGTTTCAGCTTGTGTGGCCTTTGACCTGGTGGTCTGGGGGCATTATTAAATCCCAGAGAGGTGGAAAAAAAAAAAAAAAAAAGTGGAAAGATGGAAAGCTTCCACAAATCTCTAATAGGATCAGAATAGCAGGAGGGGCAGCAGTTGCCACGAGCACCTGCACGGGAAGTTTGAATCCACACTTGTGATGAGATCATAGCAAAGCTGCATCAACCTGGAGATGGGAACAGATGCACACGGTGAAACACCCGCTGGTTGAAACACCAGTCCTCATATCGGGTGAAATTAGCTTGCTCTGCTAAGCCCTCGGCGTGAAGGTTATTGCGGACAATTTAATTCATCTGCATGCTCTGTTAAACTTTCTGAATGAGTGTGATAGGAGACGCCAAGACATGCAAGAGACCAAAGCTAATGTCAACGAAGGATACTAGGTCTTCTCTGCTGTAGGGTCAGAAGACTAACAAAGGCCAACGGAAAGAAATAGCATCAGATAGTCAGTCATTGAGACACTGTAGATCAACAGCTATAGTGCCAAAATAGCTAAGCTTAAAGATATTTAGTTCTTGTGTGGCAGTACATTCTGGTTTGGTTGCATATAAGCTTTTATGATATTTAACTGCACCTTCACCATAGACTACATCTTTATCCAAGTTTATTCTTGTTATTAAGCTCATTAAAAGTTATCACTGTTATTATTCTGAGTGTATCAGGGTGTCGTGCTGCATGTTTTAAGGATGCTTCAGATAGCAAGTACTCAGCAAATCTAAGTGGATGGAGATGAATGTCCAAATGTGACCTGGAAAAATGCCAAGAGCTCTACACCCCGGGCACAACGTCACCATCACTGCCATCCATCAGCTTGCTGCAGCTGCCAACAGCTCGAGCGAGTTCTTCATTATCAGCATTCACAGGAGTGCTGCTACAGCGCTGTGCTACTTCAACCTAGAACCTGACTCCATTAATGCAGCTGCATGTGACCCAAAATGGCCGCTTGGGTAGGAACCTAGACAACTTAACTTTTGTGACTGTAATTTATTCCTGACCATGGATCTCATTATAATACTAATAATATCTTTTATAGGTTACTTAGGCACAGTAAGGCTTGAAGGAAACGTCCAGTTAGCGGCTAATTTATGAGGCTTATAATTTACCAGAATTATTGTGCTCGGGACTGCAAGTCTACACTGTGAGCATTTTAGGAGCAGCTCCGCTGACGACGTGAACACGTAGGTGTATTCATGGTGTAGTGAGGCATGCACATGGACTTTGATAATCAGAATGGCTCATATAGCCACACTGGAGGAAGATTTGGGCAACCGCACACTGTTTTGCTCATTAAAACTGCTGTGCCAACGCTGACCTACGGCTATGACTCCACTTCCACTGCTTCTTTTTTGAAATTCCTGATGCTGCATTTGGCACCAACCTACTGGGCGAATTAAGGACGCATTGAAGGATGAAAAAAAAATGGACCAGTAAGAAGATTGTATTAAATGATAAATTTGTATGGGTGATGTTGAAATGCCGTGCTTCTATTGTTGCACGTGAATCACAAATTGCAGGGGTGATAAGCCTGGTGCAGCACGGCACAATGACTTTAGAAATCTGCTCTGTGCCGACACAGACATTACTGCACATGCTAGCGTAATTGGGCTTTACAATTAGCATTTGAATGGTACTGTGTTCAGACAGAAGGGAGGGAATGACGGAGAGACAGACAGGGAAAGACAGACAACAAGGCAAGCAGAACCAAAGAAGGAACAAAGATGAGAAATCTGAAGATGAGACAAAAACGAGGAAGGGAGAGGACAGGAGATGGAAGCAGCTGAATCGTCTGTGTGTTCTGATTAAAGATGAGCTCAGGATGGTTGGGAGCTGCGAAGAAAGGACGGAGCAGAAGAGGGTTTAATTGGCTGATGACCTGTCCTGCGGTAAAATCCTCAGATCTTCAGACAGCTGCGTCAAGGGACTCTCATCCGCTCGTCTTTCTCTCATTTCGTTCTCTTTTCTATCCCGTATAATCCTTCTTTTACTGCTGGCTAGCCACAAAACCACATTAGCTGACAGCACTTCTTTGAGTCAGGTATAAGACACATCAACTTTACTTTTTTTTACACAATGGGAGGTGAACATCACTCCAACACGGCTCCTTGGCAGGATAAACAAAACAGGAAGTATTGCACATCGTCGAGTGAGGCAGCTGTTGGTTGGGAAGATGGGGGACTGGGGGGAGACACAGGAAAGCGCATCCCATTTGGTCACCTGCACTGTCACAATCACTCATTCTCTCCATTAATCAAAGAGCACACACCTGCCGTCAGCACCCCTCCACTCACTTAGCCCAAGATAACGGTGTCGTGAATAAACGAGAATTTTTTTTCCTCCCATGATGCTTCTCTTTTCTCTTCTTTTTACACTTCCATGCTTCATCATGTTCCCCCTTGGTCTCTCAGCATGTCCCTCCAGCTTTCAGGAGACAATGATAAACGTGCTGTCACATCTTCCTTTACAAAGAAAAAGCACTGAGAGATAGCGAGAGGTGATACGGATAGATGAAGAAAGAAAGAAATGAAAGAAATAACATACAAAGAAACGATGTATACTGAAGTCGAGCGGGAACTTGCCATACAGCTGTTCGGATGTTGTCAGCATACCCTTGTTACCGTAAAGTCCTCGTGTTTACAGCCGAGAAAACTAATGAATCCAGGCAGAGGTCAGAGCCCCGGCAGAAGGACCGAGCTACAGGAAGAAAAATCCCAGCCAATCCCAGCTGAGAATCAAGCAGTGCCAGGACCCACCCCCTGAGGGAATACACGAGCCTTGCACCTGTGTCCTCTGAGGAACATTTGCACTGCAGAGCCCTTGTTAGAGAAGGCACGTGCAGCCTAATCAGCCTGAATGCTCGTCTTGCCTACACCTGAGGGACTCACTCTCTCTCTCACCAGGCACCTGTGGGACTTGCTCCCCTCTCCGGAGCACCTGGGGGATTTTCTCCTTTCTTCCTCCTCGCTCAACACAGGCACTTTCATTGATTTCCAAAACACGTCTCAGATGACAAAGCCCCCGAGTCACCGGGATATCACAAGAACACAATGCGGAGCCCGAGGATTGATGGAGGCCCATTCAGCACTTTGACAAACTGATTATCTCTCTAGGGGCTTAAGTGCAGATTGATTACAGGGTATACAAAATGAGAAACGAAAAGGTATAGACAGAGAGCCAGAGAGAGTGAAAATTCTATCACTTTCAGATCCGGCGTGAGACAATTTAGTGAAAAACTTGCTCAAACATCCTGCTAATAAAATCACCTGAACAAGGAGACGAATCAGATATGATTTACTGAGAAAGAGAGTGCGCACATTCCATTTGTGTTTATTTACAAAAATGGCAATGTAAAATGCTAGCTGAATGCTGCCTGGTCTTTGGAAAGACCAAGGTTGTTTTTTTTCCCCCCATTTACTGTATTTATGTATCATACTTGGTGCTCAGGCAGAAACGTTCAGTCTCAATGATTTTAAGATGGTCTTGACCTCTTATCGTATGGTACGACCCAGACTGTGGAGGTGGTCACAAGCAGCTGTGGCATTTCTTCCCTGGTTTGTCCATAAAGGGTTTTCAGTCATGCATATCATTTCAAGGTGTCTGGATATGTCATCTAATCTTCAAGATATCTGAGCAGTACGAGTGTTCTGGTCTGAAACTGTCACTGTATGATAACCTAAAATATCACTGACCGTTTCAAAAACACACACGCATGGAAGTAGTGAAAATTAACGCTAGAATTCTGGAGATTTTCATCCCAAGCCAAAAGGGTCCCCGTCCTCATTCTCTGCACACAAGCTCACCCCTCCCTCTTCAGCACAGTTATCACCTATGCAACTTAATGTTATTATGCAAATGTTGAGCGCGAGTCAGTTTGAGCAGAGCAGCACCTGACAACGAGAGAGAAAAAAAAAAAAGTGCTTGACAGGATACGCAGAATGTGTAACGTTCAAGAGATACAGTCTCAGACGGTGTAAAAATAAGTGTGCTTTTATTCAAGAACAAAACTGAACAAAAACTGATTCAAATGTTGCTGTGAATACATTTATTTTGTTCAGGACTGATGTATGTATGCTTTAGTATGTTGTGTGGTCGACGAAAAATAAGAATTGGGGTGGGGGGGGTTCTTAAATCCAAGTGCAGACTGTATGTAGTCCAAACTGATGGTAATGAGAAATGGCTGTTCAGTCTACACATCAATTCAAAGCTTTTTATTTTACCTATTTCTTATTTTCCCCTCATTCAAAGTTCAGTTCACAGATTAAAATGCACTAGTTCACGTTCATAGAACACAGTCCTAAAAATGAACTAGTCTAGTTCATGTTCATTTCTTCCACATTTTTTTGATCAATTAAAATATCAAATTTCACCCACCATTAGAAAGCTCTTGTAGTCTGTTTTACTGATATAAGAACTAGATAGAACTCTGCGCCAACGGTGTCGATGGGGATGCCTCCGCCAGGTAGACTACACGCCTTAAGTTGTGATTTGGGGATGGACATTTGACCTCACAGTAATCCTGACCTGGTGAAATTACTTGTATTAGCCTTGGAGATAT
>JAOBAM010000019.1:34027920-34042512 GCA_025212355.1 Notarius kessleri
TCACAAGGTTTCGGGACGGACGCACGGACAACCTGAAAACATAATGCCTCCTGCACCTTACGGTGGCGGAGGCATAAAAATCAGTAGTGTAAAAGACGAGCGCATCGCCATAAGGCAGCACTGGTTAAGACGATGAACGTGTGAGAAAATCGAGATGGTCATGTAATAATTTTCCAAGGTGCGATCCCAACACATTGCAACACATCATATTTCATATCACAATATGAAAGTTAAATTTTTGCCCATTATTCCTACTTCTGTTGAGTGAGCATCATTCACTCTCACCACTGAACGACACTCACTAGTTGCAAACTGATTCGTTCAGTTCACAAAATATCTGAGCACGTTCAATGAACAGCACTCATTTAGTACATTCATGCACAGCATGGCTTAATTTTACTGTCTGATACTCGCTCTCTTGAACTTAACGTAAATTAATTTTAAAATCTATTCAAATTAGCGTTCGCTTTTTATTACCATCACACAGTCTACACTTGAATTTAATATTTTCTTGGTATTCTTATTTTCCATCATCCACACCATTTCCCTCACTAAATATACTAAAACAGGTCACTGGAGTCGTGCGTTTTTTATTTATCGGTTTTATACTTTCATAAAAGCACACTTAAAAAATAAAAATAAAAAATCTGATACCGTCTCTCTTGAACGTTGCACATTCTGTGCTGATGCATGTATTGTGCTTGGCTTTTTCCTAGTTCTCAGATGCTGCTTTACTGAAACTGATTCACACTCAACATCTGCATGAGAATGTAAAGTTGCACAAGTGATAACTGCGCTGAAGACGGAGGGTGAGCTTGTGTGGGGAGAAAGAGGAGGGGCACCCCCTTTGTTTTGGCACAAAATTTCTCACAGGCTTCTGGAATTCCAGTGTTAAAGGAAATGTTTATCAAATCCCTCAACTGATCTTTGTTTCTTTTTCTCATAAAAAACGCACACTGTCCGTATTTATCAAGCTGTTTTTATAAGCTGAACAGGGAGACATGCTGGGAGGAGCGAAAAATAAATAGTTGCTTGATTAAGTTCTGCTGAGCAGCATCATGTTTTTCTGTGTGTTGGATTGCCTTTGTGTCTGATGAAGTTAGGAACACGTCAGGAGTGGCAGCAGAGGTATTAATAGAGGTAGTAATAGGTTTACATCAAGAACAGATTTTCAGCACAATGCACATCCCCTGCGAGGAGAAACGAAGGTTGCGGGAGTATGATTTAGTGGGAGTCCAGAGGGAAGCGGTTACAAAATCTGTCCTGCATTTTTGGGGAGTTGTAGTCAGACAGAAAAGTGATGAGAACCACCGTAAAGAACTCCAACAATCGGATTTCAACAATTGGGAAATTGGATTCACCAGAATCTTCCCACAAGCAGTTTGAATAAGTGACCAAATATGCCCGGTCACAATGACTTGCGACTATTCAAATTTCTTTTTCTGCAATAAGAGCTTATAGTCTGCTTGGTCCCAGCCTGACAAAGAACATCTCACCTTGCAGTCATCAAAAACCTAAGCCCCCATTTGTCCATCTGCAAACCTGCTCTCGGATCCACAAGTCAATTAAATCTAGACTCTCCTCCGCAACATAACAAATATGCTTTATAACCAGTCGTGTGAAAGATCTGGGATTTTTTTTTGGGCTTTTTATTTTCTCCATACTCCATATCTCTCTGTGCAGCTGGCTCCACATCTGTGAAAGCGTTAGGCTTCCAGTAACATTTGTCAGGAGAAGAATAAACAGGACTTGTATCACTATGACAACCATCTGTTGCTTTGACAGTGTTCATGTAATGGCGATGGATTCTTTGACAAGTGTGACAGCTATGTTTTTCCAGTTGATAGAACTACAACTGCTTTAGGACTTTGACACTAGTCTCAACAAGCCATAACCATTGTGAAGGGTGTCTGGATTTTATTTCACACACTGATTTGTTGCGCACACAAATTTATAACGTGGAAACCGAGGCTATGGTTGCCGCATTTCATGGGTTCTGCGACTTCTAATCACTCGCACAAATATTTCTTTTTTGATTTTATAGTGTATAAATTCAGAGAGACTTGGTTCTCGCGAGAGGACACTGAATCATGACTGAAGAGAGAGTACATAAAAAGTAGACAGGCTGTGACTGGAATAATGTTGGCACTGCTGTCTGGAATAATGTGCTCATGTCAAAAGCAAAAGAAGTGAGATATTACAAGATGTAATAAACTGATCGGGCCGAACAGGAAAAGGAAAAGTCCCGTTGTTTCAAACGGAACCGGCGGCCCTATTAAACATGAATTAGTAGTTTACTCAGGCCAGTTCGGGACCTGAAGGATGCTAGTGGCAAATCAATAAAGCGCAATGATGCTCACCATTAGCATTCCATAACTGTTCTGTATTATCTTTATCCATTACCTACAGAGCAAGTAAGAATGCCTTTCATATGGTAAACAAGAGCAAGGGGCAGTTACTCGTGCCAGCGAGTTAATAATGAGACTTTAAAAAAAAAAAAAAGTGCCTCGATAAAATATGTGCATTTCTCAAATGCCACTTAAGTAGAATTTGTTTCATTGTTCAAACTTGGCTGGCAGGGTGGTGCTGTGCAAGACAGAGGCTCTCACTTCGTCAGCAAGTTGTGATTGCCCTTAGCGTTGTTTGTTGTTCACATATCAAGCGACCCTTTTATGCCCTTTTATGAAATCAATATTTCCTCTACAGGCCGCCTAATAAACGTCCAATGGGAAACAAATAAGGGGCTTTGCTCAAAGACTTTGCCCTGCAACGTTTCACTTCTGGCATTAGTTTAATTACTCGGGCTACTCAAATCAAATGAACTGATCTAAACTAATCTAAGTCACATAAGGGTACGCCGTCTCTCTCGCGCACACTTGTATACATTACGGTACTTATAGACCATTGCCCTCTAAAACTTTATTACAGTATCTGCAGCAATGTTGAACAATACTGGCAAAATAGTGAAACTATGTGCATATCCACTTACGCATGTACTGTACACACACCCACACAACGTGAACCTCCAACGGCTTGACCTGTGCTCGTTTTGGGCCCGTGAGCCCTTTCTAGTGTTTCTAGCTCTATTAAAATTAGGCTTGGGACTTGACAGTGCACGCCTCAGAGCCCCAATTAAAACTCTGCCATCAACCCAGAAAAGGAGGTGCGGTGTTATGGGCAGATATGTCCCTGAAGAACATGGACTGAAAGAGGAGCAGTGCAACCATTAGCTTCTAGAGACTTCAAAGATTGAGACGCGGTTTGATATATATTTTTTCTTCCTTAATGTCAAACGGACCAGGAGCATAATTGGGGAGAGATAAATAGATGAAATATAAAGTAGTCCATTAGAAAATGTGGCCTGAAGAGTGTAGACGAGAAGCGGAAAGACAGATAGAGAGACGCATCCTTCAGGCATTCTCCATTGTACGAACTGATTATAACAAATGAAAAAAACTTTTCTTCCAGTAATTATCAGCATTGCTTGGGAATCAGCAGTCATTAAAACTACTCCACTACTTTTTTTTTTTCTCTTCCCCACCCAATAAAGACAGCAGCAGAACAACAGGAGCCCATATGGCAGAAACTAATGTCTTAGAAAAGTAAATAACATGCAGTTGCACTGTAGGCAGTGCATTGATTAGAGTTCAGCCTGCAGGATCAGTATTGACATGAGATTTTTGTCTCCTTTTCCTCCTCACAGTTTATGATACAGTTCCCAGCAGGAGACGGATTTAGAAAAGAGAAATGGTGATAAAAGAAAAGTGCAAAAAGAGCTGAAAGTAAAAGAAATGGAATTATTTTCTGAAAAATGAAGAAGAGGTGAAAGAAAGAAAGAAAAAAACAGGCGTACATGAAACAGAGGAACAAGAACAGGCATGTCACTCCATAGTAGCACAGAAACAATTATTCCCTTCTTTTTCTCAGAAGCAGAACTCTCTTCAGACTCTCTCTCTCTAACTGCCGAAGTGCTCTCTGGATCGCTTTGACTAATACACTCGAGGCATCGCCTAGAAACATTCATCTCACTCCCTCTGCCTCTCTGATTTACCCAGCTGCCTCCCTAATCATGCTGCCAAGGGGTGCCACAGGCCCATCCGTGCTCCTGAGGGCTTGTCCCTCTGCGTGTATATGAATATGATAGCAATGGGCAGCTCGGTCCTTTCGACAGCTAATCTCACAATGGCTTGCATCCACAACAGCCAGTTTTAAATCTTTAGCTAACATTTCACCTATTTGCTGTGGTGTTCGACACTCCGTTAGCGTTTCATGTACACTAACTGTGGGCGGAAAAAAAAAAAAAAAAAAAAAAGTAATTCAAGTCTGGCTAGGGTCTGTGGCACATTTGCATTTTGTTTTCTATTTAAAATGTGTTGAGATGTCATTATGTACTCGATATATTGAGTGTTTTTCAGTGCTTAACTCATTCTGTACTTCATCTTGTCTGATTTTGTCAATACTTCCAAAAGATCACAACTATATATCTTAGTACAAAGTCAAAAAGTGCAATTTGGTTAAAATTTTCATCAAGTTTGTCAACAACTTGTTTTTTTTTTTTAAACAGACGTCCGACTTGGTCTTAAAACATCCATCCATCCATTATCCGTAACCACTTATCCTGTGTAGGGTTGTGGGCAAGCTGGAGCCCATCCCAGCTGACTATGGGCGAGAGGCAGGGTACACCCTGGACAAGTCCCCAGATCATCGTAAGGCTGACACAGAGACAAAACCATTCACACTCAGCCTCACGGTCAATTTAGAGCCACCAATTAACCTAACTACATGTCTTTGGACTGTAGTGGAAACCGGAGCACCCGGAGGAAACCCATAGACACATGGGGAGAATATGCAAACTCCACACAGGAAGGCTCCCGTCAGCCACTGGGCTCGAACCCAGAACCTTCTTGCTGTGAGGCGACAGCCACTACACCAGTCTAAAAAATATTTTATACAATATATTTTCAAACATATGGGACTGACTAAGATTCAGGAATAATACACAGACAGTCTTGCGTCATCCATCTTTGATCAACAGTTGTCTTTTTAAAGTAGCACAAGTTTTGTCACTTGACCGTCTTCCTGAAAGTTATCTGCATTTGAAAGAATCCCAAATGATTCACAATTTGAACATGTAGCGCACACTGGGTGGAAAAACCATTATTTCACTAGCAACGTGGTTATACAGGGAGTAGGAGGGTAATGATGAAGATCATGAATACTAAATAGACAAAGCAGCCCTACGGAAAGTGGTTATACAAACACATTAATTCTGTTCTCATAATCAATCAATGTTGCCGCGACTGAGCACTCGTATAGTCGTGTCCCTCTCTAGAACATATTATTTTTATGTGTGGGGTAATGGACTGATCAACGTACTTTAGTGTATAACCCCCCCCACCCAAAAAAAAAAAAACTCAGCAGTGTTGCATTTGTGGTGTGTAGGATGTGGAAATGGAGATGTATGCCAAAGCCAGACGAAGGCAAAGCGATTAACTTTCTACAGGAGTTTGTTTCGTACCGACAAAAGAAAAGGAAAAAGCGTTGGGTTGCAGATGCTCCTGTATTGTGAACAGTGCCCTCCTGCCCTTGGTACTGCTGGGAACAGAGCAGAGAAGTAGAAATGGAGAACAGGAAAGAAAAGAAAAGAAAGGAAAGGGGAAGGGGGGCGGTCACCTCTGGGTCCTTGGCAGCCTGAGCTTTTCGGGTGATTTATGGGCCTGCAGGGCTTCCGTAGGCTGCAATGATTTTCCCAGAGGCCTCTGCGCAAGAGCCAAAATTACACCACTCTCCTAAACAACGCTCTCTCTTTCTTTTCTTGTTCTTTCTCTCCTTCCTGCAAGTCCCTGGTTGATCACTGACGGCAGCCAAATTATTCTCTTTCTTCCCTCTTTCTCCATTCAACATTCACGCCTTGGTCGATCCATTTACCCCTTTATCCCTTCTCGTCTTTGTCTGCTTCATTTGCTCTCTCTTTCCAGTTCTGGTATAACAAGCCCATGCTTCTTGTGAGCATGTACTGACCTCTCTGCTTGCTCCATTTAATTGAAGAAGCCATAAGACATTCAGGGCTACCGTTCCCCTCTGCACCTCCTTGAACTATGCTACTTCCAACACTTGTTGCCTGCTGCTACCCCATAAAAGCAAAGGCAGCTTATTTATTAGATATGGCTTTATTTTCCATTTGTGGCACGTTACTATTCCACAATAGGTCGATGCAGAGAGAGGAGAGAGCGAGCCATGGACAATAAACGGAGAAATCTATAAAACTAAGCCTCAAGGTTTAAATAATACGTCTCGCTCCCATTTAGGCCCTGTGGTAGACATAATATCCTCTTATGAGAAGTGCTGAAGCATCAATGGCGAGCACACCTTTCTCCAACACAACCAAACTTCGTGGCTTGGCCTCATTGACTTGGAGTCTGGTTTTCCCTCTGTGGTCGCTGACTGTATTAATTATTTTTTTGAAGCCAATTAATTTGCAGATATGAGAAAGACATGCACAAGCATGCACGAAATTGGCTGAGCGTATAGATTAGGCCATCATAACACGCCAAACAGACAAATAAATTCACGTGGACAGAAAATCTCTTCCTTTGCTCTAGGAAACATGTACCACTGTACGATCTAGGTAACTTTTTTCCAACGCTTATTCCGTCTTTCTCATTTTGTTTATTTCTCAATAGGTTTTTAATTTAGGCTTCCGACTTGGCAGTACATTAAATTTAATTTGCCGATATTAAATTGAGACTCATTACTGTTTACTGTTTGGGTCTTTTCCAGAGTGCTCATCTCTGTTTATTAGAGCGTCCAAGATAAACAAGATTTAAGAGAATCAGAAATGGAATGTAAACAACAAAAAAAAAAAATCTGGATGCACTAAAGCAGGCATAGGCACAAAAAAAAAAAAAAGTTTTCGCAGCCAGGGAATGCTTCCAGCGTTAATAAATTTCTGCACATCACTTTAACTGGAGAAGCACAGATTTATTTTTATGAGCATAATACAGCTATTCAAATATTAGGTACATTAAGCAAAAGGGTCGTATTACAGTTATTTATTGGAGCCATTATAACCGTTTTGTTCCTGGACTTTCCACTCATCGTAAAATAAAATATAGCTGTACAGTAAAGTGTATCACCTATTCATATTAACAAGGTTTATTAAAATTACAAGATTACAAGTAACATTAGTACTTACAGCTAACATTACTAATAAGAATTAACATTATGTATGCTTGTTTTCAAGATAAAGCTTGAGATGAGAAACTTTTTTTTTTTTTTTGTTACACATTAACGTGGCTATTATAATATTAAACCCATAAACTCCAGTACTACTCTATTAGAATTAAGTAACAGAGTTATACAATTATTGGCTTGGAATTAAGATCACAATGTTCTGGCACACCACTTTTGTCATGAACCATAAGTGTATTTACGATTCTTCAATTCCCCAAGTGCCCATTGCTGTTCCATAGCTACTTTTTCTAGCTGATGCTTGTAAATATATTTAGAAACACTGAATTGAATTTCTGTCGAGTTTTAACGATATCCTGAAGAAAAGAGCCTTGGAGCTGGACGCGATCAGTGTTCATGTCTGGTTAAATAGTTCATCATGGCAGTTTCGGCTTTTCTCCTGATAATTTCATGCTGCTTATAAACCACTCAGGGCTGAAAACAGTTTGTGACGAACACTCCACTCTCAAACAGAATATACTGTGCGTCATCCATTTCATTCTTTTAGTTGTTTATGAGACAAAACAAACCAAGTAGTAGTAATATACAAGATTAGAATATTTGTTTCGGAAGTACTGTACAAATATGTTTGGTCACTTGCTTTCTGAATTGGCACAAGGAGTCACCTGATGCAACGTCTCCAATCATTAATCATAAGCAAGCAGGCGAATAGCGACACTCTGTTTTATGCAAAACAGTTGCCTGAGTGTAAATGCTGCAGAATTGATGCTTGACAATTGAATTGCACTGAGAAATGAATTGAATTTGCAGTTTAATACAATTCTTGTACAGGCCTGCTATTTGGTACATAATAATCTCTCTGGGAGCGTAGCACTGGTTGGTGCATCCCTTCTGGCGCACTTTTCATAACTCGAAGCGTTCAGAACTCCGGCAAATCTTAGTTCTCCTACATTACTATATTTGCCAGAAATGGCATCAAGTGTGTGGTGTTGTGATGTAAGAAGTGGCGCTAAAATGGATTTCCAGTAGTTAGAAACCACACTAATGTACTATATGAATCCCATTAAGCCTATCATCATCAGTTCAGGACGCAAATGACTCGCATCCATTCCATTCGCATACATTAGCGGATTCCACGCATATTGGCGAGGCGCGGATGAGCCGAGGCCTGCTGGCTGACTTCAGGGGCGGGGCCTCCTAGTGCACGGATTCTGATTTAATTCCAGTTTTATCCTCAATTAGGGCACAGAAACATCGTCACGCACAGCAGGAGAGAGAGAGACTTTGAGACAAAGATGCACTCGAACACACAGCCTCGTTTTACTCCACATGTTGAGTTACACGAGCATTTGTGTGTGTGAGCTGCTCTTTAGTTCAGCCAATTAGGCAAGCATTCGATTAAGGTGTACAGTAGAGCAGCGCAGGGTAAGAGGAAGCAATAACTCTGCCATCAGCGTGTAGTACTGCTTCAACATAGCCACTGAAATCAATAGGGCTTGTGTACGTCTCTTCATAACAGATAACTAGAGGGGACAGGAAAAGACAGTACATGAAACAAGGGTGTTCGAAAAGCCTTCCTGGTCGCCTGTGTATTATCCATTGTATCCGTGCCGGACTGAGGTGAGCAGGGCACAAACCGGGGCAGGACTTGAGGCTTTGCTAAAGGGGCTTTGTTGAGCTGTGAGCTACACAATAAAGGATTTACAAGTAATAGGCAAAACAACACGGTGAACAAGAAAGAGAGGGGCGCATAGGAGTCATCCGCCCCCCCCCAGGGCTTCTTTATACTTAATGTAGCTCTGCCTCCATTTATACAGCTAGACTAATCCTGTTGCCACTATAAACCTGTTAACACTCCACAAAAAACACACACACTCGCGCTCAGACAGGCACAAACGTACATTTAAACACAGCCTGTTCAAGACAGGAATCTCACACCTTTATTCCACCTCGTGTTCTGTATAAAACATTCGATCACGGGGTGGGGGTCCTGCGTTGTTCCACCTCTAAGCCGGAATCAACATTTATATAAAGGGAACAGCTGGCACGGCAGAACAGGGGTGTGATGTTTTTGACATCAACATTCTTCTTCCCGAGACCTGCGCAAATTCAAAAGTCTCCATCTACAGCATCTAAGGTCTGCGCTCCATTTGGCCTCAAATCGCTGCCTACTCCTTTTCACTTTCTCCAACATATTTCTGATCGCACAAACATGTTGCTTGCACGAGTCTGTCCCGTCCCCTCTACCTCTCTCGCTGTGTGTGATATTACATATGACGTTCAGCAACTTCACGTGTTTGAAGAGTGGTATAAATGAGCACGGCTCACAAAAGCACCTCAACGCTCTGGCCACCCGCAGTTGTTTTTAAAGCAATGCCGGTATGCTCGGGGTATTCGTATTTCCAATGCATAGATACATTACCCCAGACGCTGAGGCTCCGTTGCGACACGTCATGCCTCTGGTTGCAGAATCTTCTTTATGCCAATACTGTGGAATATCTGTGTAAAATCGCATAAATGTAGGGGGAGGAAAAAACAAAAAAAACAAAAAAAAAACCACCACTGAGCACTTCATGACATTTTGTGATAATTAAAATTTATCATATGCAGATGGCTGCCTAACACCAAAAGTGGATTTTAACAAGTCGATGCTCCTGCGAATGTTAACATATTCTGGACTTTTTATCTGAAAAATAGCACTTCGTTTTGGTATTAGTACAAACATTGAGAACAAGATTGAGCTGGAGTTCCATCTTAGCTTTTTTTCATATTTTCAATGTCGATCTTTGAAGAGAGGGCACTCAGGCAGATCAGCACACCAGCGTTGGCTGGGCGATATGTCAATATTATATTGATCGCAATGGTTTATATCTCACTAGTTACTTTTCTGAAAGCATTGTGGGACTCGCCATTGTTTCTCTAAGACTGAGCAACTCATTTTAATTTGCACTAAACCGAAATGTATCATAACACTTTCTACCACCAATATTACACACGCCATTTATATAACTGCCTACTCAGCTGTAGGACTTGAAACTCTTTGTTCGAAGACATGTACAAGTTGTGCCTGATCTTTAAAGGCAATAATTATCTTTGATTATCTGCTTCTGACCGTTTGATCATTTCCTGACATTTATTCACGTACTCTACTTCCTGGTGTGCATGACCGATCAACACCAGTCTCCAGGTTCCTGACATATTATTGCTAGATTTCTAACAACTTGGTGCCATGACCCGAATGGCTCACTAACACTATTTATTTTGCGCTGGATTACCTTTTTTTTTTAGTCAATGTAGTGACACTGCACAGTCTGACCTCAGTCAAGAGTAACAGAATGCTGTCTTTTATAAAGATCCCAGTTTGGGGTCAGAGCGCAGCGTCAGCTGTTAGTACAATGCTGTCGAGGAATAACGTAGCAGCACTGGGACTTGAACCCTCAACCATCCGATCAATAACCCAGACCCTTAAGCACTGTTCAAACTGTCCACAGTATCATGAGATCTGCACTGCATTGCATTGTGTCACAGCGCTGTTGAATTCTCGAATCAAAGGTGTTGATCTTTAATACATACATGTGGGGATTTGTATAGCGGACACTCCACATAAGGTCAAGTTTTCTATGAAAAGTCTTTAGTATTTTGCAGTTTCATGTTTGTCTGTGACGAGCTGTGTTTTTCTCGCCTTATTAACATCAAGACAGAGGAAAAGAGGTTTACGAGGAAACGACTGTTGATAGTTGCCATAACGTAACTCGTAATCGGATTTAAACAGCTATGCAAACATTCCACAACACTATGTAACTATAAATAGATAAAACACTCAACTTACTTGTTAAGTAATAAACAATTGGACTTCCTGTCAAACTGCTGTCGTATAAGAGGAAAAAAAACATACTGGGACGTGTTACTGGCAAATAAATCAACTTCAAGGTGGTAACATATGACCGTCGACGATTATTTTCCTATAACAGCCTGCCGTGTCATGTTTTATTCTTTTCATATCACACAGCCATGTGAGATAACTAGCTCTGCAGTGAGAAGCCTCTGATAGAAGGCACGGTCTCCGCGGTCCCTCCTTTCCTCAATCACTCTTCCACTCTTTTCCTTGAGCTGAACAGAATACAGCATAAGCAATGCAGAGCTCTCTGATTAGATCATTTTTACTTCCAGCCTGCATCACCCACCCGATCGATAGCACCAGGATTCGGGATGAGAAACTGACCAATCGTTTCCCTTCGGATTTTCAATTATAAACTACTAAACATCTGCAGTAAAGGCAGCAGTTTGGGGAGTAGGAACGATCCATCACATTTCTTTCTCTCTCACACACACACACACAGGTGTTGAGTAAGAAATTTCAGCCTGCCTGCATGTTGCTTACCACTACACCATGGATGCTCCATTCAGCAAGTGTGCAGAGCCTGCATCTGTCAGACAAACAGCCGACTCGGCACAAAACAAGATAGTATCAAATCAAGTGGGTGCGGCGAGCACGCTGCCTGGCCATGGAAACTAATAACACACACACAGACCTAAAAGGTCAGAACAGGGGCACTGCAAAGAAAAAAAAAGCCTGTAAGCTGGTTTTATGCCTTCAGAAAGGTTTGATTTTAACAAGCCGATCTAGCGAGAAAGATGAACGATGACATTAAACGAGTTTTGGCAGTCGAACCACAGATTCTCTGAAGACTGAAGGCCTCACACATTATACAACTGACTGACTGCTGAATGACGAAACTCCAAGGAAAACACATGCTTTCCAGTTACTTGGCGAACAAACATGTTGGAGCCAGAGGTTCCAGCTGTTGCCGTTTTTGCTGTGTTGATATTGGACTGTACTGTTCAGAAAAACTCATCTGTTAGCTCAGATTTTCTGCCTAAATTTGCTCTCACACTGGCAGCAATGTGATGCAACGAAGCGAAGACGACGTTCTTTTTCAAGGGCAGTGGAAACCATTGGTTAAACAAAGTGGGAGGAGACAGGCGATGGAATAAAGTTAAATTTCCTTCCAGTGGGAAATGTGCCAGGCTCTACGTAGGTAAAAAAATGTACAGTCGGATCACAGCATTATTTACTGATGATATTTACTTTACAGTTAGACAGGAACAAATGTCGAAAAGAGAAAGGTAGCATTCCTGCAATGAGGGAACAAACCCTCAAAACAAAATCATGCAGCTGCCAAAAATGGTTTCCTCTCTCCCCTTTTTCCAACATTTTTCTTCAATACTCGTCAATTTTCCTCCATCATCTTCGCACGGTTTCTTCCCTTTCTATCTGCGCTGCCATATTCACCCGTGACTTACTCGCTGTCCTACGCACTGTAGTCTTGCTTAGAAACAAATGGATTCGTTGCAGTTTCCACAGTCATATCACAACCATTCTTTCTTTTTCTCTTACTCCCTCTGCTGTAAACTGCTGCGTGTCGGCTGTGGGAAGCATATTAAACACTGTCTAAGCCAATAAGCCTGCGGAGTGTGTATTCTGTAGGCGCGGTAATCCAGGCCGTGCCAGAGCCAGAGTGTGTGTTTTTGGAAACCGATATTGCGTGCCTTGATGAGTTTCTCTCCTCACCTAATTTGCTTTCTCGCCAGGGTTTTAATTAGGGCAGCCATTTTGATTCGAGATCCCTTTCGCTTTCGGGACCTTCGCACTGAAGAACGTTGGCCATGATGTCATCACCACTGAGATTGAGCTCGCTCTATCCACTCTTTGCAAAAACATATTACGGAGTCAGCAGTGGAAGGAGAATTGGAGTTTAAAATCATTACGCTCACACGCTGACACACCTACACACCAAATCAGCATTATTTGTTGGTTTTAATGAATGCACATTGGATTACAGACTACAGGGAGACAGCGTGTGAGTGAAAGAGAGAGAGGGGGAAAAAAAATCCGCACATCTCTGCAATCAAGTACCTCTTGTGCTTTACATAGGAAATAATCACATGCACAAACACTAGTACTGCAGTTCAAATCACTCTCAAGGTGATGGTGCTTCAAACAGGCAGAGTTTAAAAAACAACCTACAGCGCCATCTCCTCACGGGGAAACGGTTTGTGTTTTATCGCATGTTAATCAAACAGCAGAACATGATTAATGAAAATAGTTTAGTAGAAACTGAAAACTTTTTCTACCGGTATTTACACAGGAGAGAAACTCATCCTTACTACGCTTCTAAAATTAGCACAAGAAGCAGTTATCCATGTCATATGTTGCTTCTTTTTAAAGAACTGCTGCACTACACATAATTTATATCAATAGCTATTACAGGGCTAATAGCGTTTCAGCTTCTGATGAATAAAATGCCCTCTATGGCACAAAAATTGATGCATTTTAGCATTTAACCGCTGATGTGCTTCCCGCAGGCTACCGCCGAGTTACACTCAATAGAATGCAAAGAACCACCGTGGTGAGAGGAGTCACTTCCATATTCATTGGGCTCGACTTTGCATAATGTGTGTCTTAACATGAATACACTGTCAGTAGCAGTGGACAACACTGTGTGGATTACTTTGAACTTGTGTCTTTCAGTATGCTATTACAGTCGACTTCCCCGTGTACACTTCAGTGAGATGAAATATTGTGCCTCGAGGAACACCGCGTTGCGTACAAGTCAATAAAGAGCTCTGTACACAGTGTAGATGCCTATGGTAACACCGCAAGGTTGGAGCAATCGAACAATAGAACGAGAAAAATAAATAAATGAAAAAAAAAAATTTGTGCTCAAGCTGTGGAGTTAATATTAGCACAAACCCAGATTTTACAAAAGAAAATAAAAGGGTCTTTGAGGCTAATACTTACAAACGTGGGAAAAAGGGTAGGCAGACGTGTAGGATATAGTGCTATGATAATCCCTACACCATCATATTGATTATATTCTTATTGAACGCACAAAGGTGCCGTAGGCCTCCACCATGTTTCTTAACTCATCACACAGCCAGCTTAGATCTCAAATGAAAGAAATTTTGTTCTTCTTCTAAGGCTATGAATAGTTTTACGACATATCAGAGCAGTTGAAAACAGTTTTATTTCATTTGCGACACTAAACTATAAGAAAGCATTACTTGAGGTCGACTGTGGCATTAATTGCCTGTGGACACACTGGAGATGTGTCCACAAATCATTTTGAGATTCCCATTTTAGTCCTTTAGACAGTCAAAAATTTATTTAAGAGCTCACACCAAACAACAATCCAAACCATTTTTACAAATACCAGTTTAGCAGTTTCAGTGTTCGTTTCACTATTAATGGCTTCTTCTGAAAAAACTACCATCACTGTGTGCAAATAAACATTGAGGTTTTACACCAGATGTAGCTGTATAATGGTTAATTTAATGTGCAGTGGTGCTTGAAAGTTTGTGAACCCTTTAGAATTTTCTATATTTCTGCATAAATATAAT
>JAOBAM010000019.1:34177222-34187359 GCA_025212355.1 Notarius kessleri
ACTTCCACATCATTGCATTCCGTTTTTATTTACAATTTGTACTTTGTCCCAACTTTTTTGGAATCGGGGTTGTACATGGTCCCCCCCGCTAATATTTTATATAGTAAAAAAGGAGAATAGGCTAACTGTGTTTCTCTGCACATACTAAATGTATTTACCAGGATGACCATTTGTATCTACCATTTTTAAAATATTTCATTTTTCCCTATGGAAAATCTGGAACATTCCACACACCATTCCGGCCTTAGAGACCTCAAGTGCCGCTGCAGGATGTTCCACAGGACAAAAACTAACCCGTGCCAAATAAAGTTGTGTATATGTGTCTTTCGGTAAGCTGCATGACTTTGATGTTGCGTTTGGTCATGGAGTTGTGATGAAGCTGCAGGTGTTGTTTTGTCTTGAGGCCTCGGTGACGATCACAGATGGCAGACGAAGCAGGAGCTTGTTTACACTGCTAAACAGGAGCAGGTCTGTTCACTCACTCGCTCAGCCGTTCACTCAAATGCTCGCGACTGGGACCCTACCGTTGCTTGGCTCATATCTGGCTGCGGAGAGAGAGAGAGAGATGGGAGAGGTAATCTGAGATGGAGCAACTTGGAGAGGTCCTCTAATATCTGCTTCTCCTGCTTTCCTCACTCTTCTATTCTTTCATTTCCCTCTCCATGTTCCACATCCCCTTTTTTCTTCAATTCCTTTTTTTTTTGCTCCTACCTTTTCTTTCCTCTCTTATTTCCTTCTCAGTTTTCTTCTCTCTTCCATTCCACTCTTTTCTTTTTTCCTCCATTCTCTCATCTTCTCCCTTTTTATCAATTTCCTTTCCCCCCTATCTCCCATAACTAACGCCTTTCCTTTTTCTCTTCTCTCATTACTCTTCCCATTTCCCTTTATCTTTTCCTCCTCTCCCATCCCCCTATCCTTTTAAATCCTATCCCCGTTTTCTCTTCTCCTCTCATCCACTCTGCTCCTCTGATGAAAGGCCCTCCTCTACCTTCCCTCTCCTCCTCTATTTTCTCCTCTCCTCTCTCCGTTCTGCCTGGCCAATCTCCGTTCGATTTTCCCCCGGCGGCTCATTCATCGAGCCCTCGGGGTGATTAACAGAAGAAAGATGGCCGCAGCAGCGGCGTAAATCCAGAGGGGGTTCAGGTGGAACACAGGCGCTTGTCTTCACCGTGAGGGATGGAGGAATGTGCCAGCCAAAGCCTTCTACTAAAAACTGCCTTTCTACTTGCGCACACTGTTTAAAAATATCATAAAAAAATGCTGATGGAAAAAGACAGGATGCTGAAATGAGGCTGCAGACAGAAAGAAAGAAGGACAGCGAGAACGAGGGAATGAAGGAGGACTGAAACTCCAGAAGTCCCTCGGGTGAAAATAGAGAGGCCCATCTGTTAGACATCTGGTTCGGAGGAGTGAGAAGTGAACCACCTTCAACATGCTAGGTTAGGAAATCTTGATTAGTAAACGAGAGATAGAAGAGAAGAAGAGCGAGGGAGAATGCTAGAGCACTGAAAACCACTGCTTATTCCCAGAAAAAGCAGTGCTGTGAAGAGTGAAAGGTCTTAAGAGGTCACGCCGAGCCATCACTGAAATAACTCGATGAAGAATTTCCACTTTCCAGTCTGATTTCACGCTTGCATGATACTCCAAGCTTAATGTTTTAATACGGCACTAAAGGGGGCAGGGGGAAGTCATCCTGGAACATTTCCATAGAAACCGCTTATTGATATACTGGTTATTTTCCAAATGTGATAATGCACACATGGTAAAATCAAATACGCATGATCACATCATATACAGTGTGTGTGTGTGTGAGAGAGAGTGCAGAAAAGCATGAGTGATGCTTATAATTCCTCTCTATAAAGCGGTGTGCTTATGTTCTGACTCTGGATGCCATTTTATCCGCGTGTTTCTTGGTACTTGCTCATGCTAAAATTAATAACCTACATAGTATTAAATCAATCACGGGTGTCATGGAACATTTGCTTTAGCTCCGTTCATGTTGGCGTGATGCCAGCAACAAATTCATCATGCTACGTTTAATGTTTAAAATGTTCCAGTGTTTAAGCACTATCTGTAATACAAAGAGCTGATCTGAGCATGATCATTAAAAATGAAAACCACACACACGGGGGGGAATGGAGGTCCTGATGAGTGTCCCGAGAGGACAGGAAGTCTGTGTGCGTCACAGAACTCAGTGCTCACATAAGTGAAGTGCTCTGACCGGCAACAGTTTCTGTGCAATACCTTTGTGTGCACTCACTATTAAAAGATACTGTTCCTAGTTGTATCATAGGAAAATGCTGTAGCTCCATTTGCTTTGACACAGAGCATTATGAAAAGCATCCAAACTGCTGTTATCGTGCGTCATCTGTTTGTGTAGCAAGACAGCATACATCACGTAGAGTCATATGTAATATCGGAGCACAGAGTATGGTCTCAGACGGCCACAGATGCCAGTCCGAGTATCGATGCATCCCTACCGCCGTTCCTTGCTCACTGAAAGAAACTGGAGACAGACACAAACACAAAAGAAACTAAGAATAAGAGACCCAACACTACTGTTCTCCAAAGCCACTACACTCTACGCGGAGTGAGTCTTACGGCTGGAATAAATCAGAACAGACAGACTTTGATCATGAGCCATTCTCTGCGTACTCTCAATAGGAGGATGACTGATCACTGCTTGCAGATCTGAACTGCCTGTGAGAAAAAAAAAAAAAAAAAAAGGGATTGTGCCAATTTGGGTGGAAAACCAGGCAAAAAAAAAAAAAAAGGCAAGGAGAGAAAGGAAGAAAGGAGCATTGTAATCTGAACAGCTTCAGGAAAAGCAAGACAAATTGGGTCGAGTCCATGGACCTGGATCTTTCTTTCCCTCTCTCTTTCTTACTTGGAGGAAATATGGTGTCCTCCCAAGCATTAAAGTGGAAAAACCAACGCTGCTGCGAGAATTTAATGAGACACACGACTCTCCCGGCACGCCGCCACGTGGCATGTGGTTATTCTCCCTTCTTATTTTCTCCCTTTTTCTTTTTCTCTTGCAAGTTCCCTTGCTCCTTTAACCGGGCCAAATGGAGTGTACGGCGTGCTTGTAACCAGTCCAGCTTTTCCACTCAGTCCCTAATGCAGCGCTAATGCACTACGACTGTGAAAATGGCCATTCAGAATGTGTGACTAGGCTTCCCAGAAAACCTCATGACATTACCAAGTATGTCTCTGCACACGCACACACACACACACTCACTCAAATGATGGGATGTAGAGAAGAAAGTGTCTAATAGTTTCCTGTTTTTCCTCTTTTTTGAGGCTTAAGTGATGGATGAGTAATGAAGCAATCATCGCCGAGACGCTAATATCCAGAACCCAGACGCATCAACAGTACAGCACCGAAGAGCATGACACAAAAAAAGGTTACATCTGTGGCAAAACAAGGCCATGCGGCTGCCATTTCATTTCCAGCTCCAGATACATCTGGCATGTTCAAAGATTTCTGGTATTAGACAAAGAACTTAGCAATGGGAATAATGCATTGTGAGGGAAAAAAAAAAGTGCAGCATGTGTGAATGGCAGTGTGTGTAAATTACATCCTGCTGTCTGTTTAAAAGGTTCACCAGAGGTCAGATTTGGATGAACGTTCCCAATCAACAAACCGTCTCATCTCTGATGCTCCACCCACAACGCATGGCGAAATATTTCAGCAGACTGAATCAAATGCTTGACGACAAAAAAAAAAAAAAAACATAATCCAGCAACTCTAAACATGAACCATCTCAACTTTTCGTTGGGTGGGTGTTGCTTATCCAATCACAGACATTTGTTTCTGTAAATTTTAGCTCAAGGTAGCTCATCAGACCAGTGACTGACTCCAAGGCTCAAAACATCAGATCAGAAATGGTGCCATTTTCACAGACCTTTTATTTTTGGTTAAAAAAAAAAAAATAATAATGTTTACAGATGATTAGTCAGAGAAACATGTTAATTCTGCCGGAGTCAAATTCAAATCAGCCATCTAACCTGTTCAGAAGTTATGGCACGAGTAAAAACATGAACAAAGCCAGTTTTATTTCTAGCTATGATTATCAATGGCCACCATTCAAATCATATTAGCTGTCATAAGCATGACGTTTTTTATGAAGGAAATGCTGACAGTTGGAAAAAAAAGTCTCTTGTTGGTCATTTAAGTTAATAAATGTCCTCTTCCTGTTTAAGTTGGTAATTCTCAGCCATGTTTAGTCATGTAAAGTGCCAGACGTCGATACACATAAATGCTCAAAATGTTCTTTGCCCGAATCCAACGCAACAGCATCTGAGATCCAAATCTGCCAGGTGACGATGCTTTGAGATTCATCACCACGCTGATCTTCGACAGCTCACAAACACTGTGCCCGATACACACGTCTATACCTAGAACTAGGTTACTCATTCAGATGGTTTCCAAAGGGCTGAACAGAGTGTAGGAGTGATGAAGGCTTTTTCCCCCCCTTCGGTGCCTTATTCAACGATTCGTCTCCGTTCATCAGAGTAACGTACACCTTTTGAAGGTGGCATGTTTTCATATAAATAGGAAGCAAATTTTCAAAAAGTCAGCAAAAAATATGAACAGGTTCCATCGACTACTTTTCATTAAATATTCTGAGATGAAGTCATCCAAAGAGTGCAAGTGAAATTCAAACTTTGAATAAAAAGTCTCACACCACATTGGGGGGCAAAAAAAAAAAAAAACCCACACACACACGGTGACTTTTGGTAGAAGAATATTTCAGGGAAGCTGTTGAGAGCGATTTAAGCAGGTGGAAAACGAGGCTCGGTGGTGCGCCATTAAAGTAAAAGAGTCAATGCCGCAGGTTCTCGCTCTAAATATTTGATCAGGGTACAAATCACTGCCAGTTGGAAGAAAAGCTTCGAGCACCAGGCCGAAAGGAATAAAAGATAAATAAATACAAAGATCCAGAATCAATGGAGGTAGAAAAGTAAAATAATTTATGAGGTGAAGAAGAAAGCCACAGAGTGATGGATGAACTTCACATCGTTTCACAAAAGACCTTGAGTGAGCTTGTCCAACGGTGTTAAATTAATGGCGGAGATCATCTAAAGTGCGCTCGGCATGGGCCTGCGAGTAAATTCACTCCTGCTCGGGACTTTCAAAAAATAAAAATAAAAAAATAAAATAAAATAAAATAAAACCCCGCACCCACATGAAAAGCTTTTCTCAGAACACGCACAGTGGCAAAACAGTTTTACATTAAAGAAACTGGGAGTATTAAAGGAAGCAATCGCTTAACAGATTGAGACAAAACAGTCACTAATTTCAAAAAGGCTTAATGCTGATTGACTGAAAAGTTTCTTGAGCGTCTCCTATTTCCTGATAGCTTTCTTCTTGTCCTTTTTTTCTGTGCAATTAGCGTTTTAGTTGTGTTTTTATTTTTCTGCCTGTCGCATGCATCATTAAAATGGAGACTAAAAAAGATCTGCTATTGTTTTATTTTCTTAAACGAGTTACAGAACAGCGAGAGCCACACTGATAATGTCTTTGAATTAACTGGAATATTAAATGAACTGGAGAAAGAGACGAATGGGTGAAAGCAAAGCTGACGGAGTAAGGACGTGGAGTATAGTTAAATGGCGAAGATGCAGACAGCTTTGGCTGCTTTGCTCGCTGTTTGAGCAGGGATAATAGAGAGGCGTGAAATCAGCCTTCTACCCACATAAGGTTTGGACAGGAAGCCAGGCAGGCCTTAGTGGAACGAATCAAAACAGGGCCAAGAGGGAGAGGGGAGGAAAAAAAACAAACCCTCAATCACTTTTCAAAGCTGCACAATCCTAAAAATAAAACAGAGAACTTGTGAGAGACTTATGGGAAGTACCCACCCTTCCCATGTAAAAAATAAAATTAATTTAAATCATCTATATATAAATATGCATACACAAAAAAAAAAAAAAAAAGGTCTTCAGCAGGCCCTGATGGAAACAATGGTGTAGAACAATGGAAGGCGGGAGCGCTCAATACTATTTTGACGCGAGACGGGTGTTTTCCCCGCACACACACTTCGTTAAGCACAGAAATTAAGGCATGGAAAGAAACAGCCTGCCTGACAGAAACGCTTTCTCCGTTTTCCTTGATGCCCTTAAAAAAAAAAAAAAATCTCCATCCAGTGCAAACATGCAGCAGACATGTACTGGACACAGTGAAACTCTTCACAGTCTGCAGGGTCTCCTGATATATTTTCATAAATCTATTACCCGAGCAGCCATACAGCACCGAACCCAGTGCGACTCTAAAGCGCTCGATAATGGGACGAGGAGGGCAAGTCGAGCATGATGAGGATGATGAGAATGTCGTTCCAGGGGCCGGTCTGTGCATCCCAAACATCAAGAGCTCCAGACTGTATCTCTCTCTAGAGGCTCCGGAGTTTAAGTGGCCGTTAGCGAGTGGACGTTTAGCAAATTATCCTCTTCTATTAGGCGCAGATACGCTTCCACAGCCCACATAAAAGAAGAAGAAAATTCATAAAGGCAGGGAGTCTGATGCCTCTTAAGAGATTTAAATTACCACCAGGATCCCTAATGCATGCTGCACTGGTCCTCTTGCTTCAGAAATAATTTGAAATACTCTGTTGATAGAGCTACTTATCCCATAGCAAAACAGATACACATGATTTATTATTATAAAAAAGGTATTCGAGCGGAATGAGAAGTGAAAGCGAGGAGATGCGCGTTATAATCATGATGATAGCCTGATAAAACTCCTCATATAAGAAGTCTTCAGAATCATTTCAGCTGGAGTACGTTTCAATGTTCAACATTCAACGACCTGCACTGGCTCACTCCAAACCTTCACGGACGACACCGTTTTATTTTACGCCACACAGACAACCTGAGACACCTTTCTATTAAGACATGCTCTGTTGGCGTGCGACTGAAAGCAGGCATGGGCCATGAGACACCCTGCAGCGAGCTTCAGGACCACTGTTCGTCATCTCCTCAGACAAACATTCACACACGCTGCACATAAATAAAATAGACGCTTTTCCATTTCCATCCTCCGAAACCTTGTCTCTGTCACAAGAACATCAGCCGAGTGTGCAAAAAAAAAAACCCTCAGCTGTCTCGTCCCTGCGTTACGAACAGGTCTATTAGAGACAGACAGGCGGAGAAATGTCACCCAGCCAGAACATTCTATCAGAAAGTAGAGCAAGCTGGATGGACGACGGTGCCGCACGAGGTATGCGTTAAAATGGTAAATCTTTGATTAGTTTCTTTCCTACCTGGCTTGACTGCAGAAAAGCAGCCGAGTGGGAAAAAAAAAAAAAAAAAGAACATGCAGAAAGGGTGTGCTGTGCATGAATTTTCATTCTTCAAACCGTGCCATTTATGAGAATCTGAAATTGAGAAGGGCAGCTGGAGAGATAACTTCAGTTCAGTATTTTCAGGTGCACGAAGTTAGAGTTTGCCCGCTGGCATCGATGCCTTATTTATGGAACACTCATTACTAGTAAAAACTCATGTCTGTTTGAAAAGTAAAGATTTTGGGGTCTCTGTTTGAAGACAGCACCCTCGATCCAAGTCTCCCCAGGCCCCTTTTCTCAAGCACCGGAATCAGACAGAATGGAAAATGAATGCTCGAGACCGGCAACTCAAACACAGCAGCCTGCCTAACCAGAGCTGGCACTACACTTCCCATACATACATCAAAGCCAGGGCTACGGAGTTATGTCATTTCCATTAAACCCACCACGCATACTGCTATTCATTTTTTTTTCCTCCCCCGAATAGAAACAGGGACACACAAGCACTACGGGGACTTCGCTGCTGTATGCAAAAATCTGGCAAATGAGACGCCTCACTGATTACAGTGAACAATCATGTCGTCCATAAATGGGTCAGAAGCAGAACAGAGAGGGAAAAAAAAAAAAAAAAACTTTGATTGCAGATTTATTTGCATTTCATGCATAGGGTTCTGATATGAATGCAAACAGGGTTTGCATATGCAACCACGATCAATTCCACCATCATCACTACAGCTGATTGTGTCCAGACTAGGTATCTCAGTAGACCTGACCAGAGGTGCTCGATTGCACCGCAGAATTGTGCTTTTTTAAGGCTCTACTACACCCTTACTCAAACTTACTGGATCTTCATGTGGGTGCACGAATGAAAGGCACGTACAAAAAAAAAAAAAAACAATCATGAGTCTGACAGGAACCGGACATTCATGTTCATGATGCTGTTGCACAGCTCGGGCAGAGGCGACACTTGGAAACGCGCGTGCACAGTGAGTGGTGCAGTCGGTACCGTGCTGTGTGCCGGTGCAAGCACGAGACGCACGTGCAGCGCGACACTCGCAGTATAACGCTGGTCTATGGTGGTGGCGTTAATATGGGGTTTGAAGCAGGAAGGCGCGCGCGCACACACACACGCGCAAGACCGAAACGCGTGCATTCTGTCAGAGAGAGAGAGAGAGAGAGAGAGAAAGAAAGAAAAAAAAACACCAAACACTGCATTTGGGCTGCATGTGCATGGTTAATCATAATAATAATATTATTATTATTATTATTACACTTGATGCACAAAACCTTACACACACACATTATAAATAGCCTGTACTGGACACCAGTGCAGCATGAACAGGAATTGTGCACGAGCTGAAAGATTAATTATAAAATATTACCCCTCTCTCTCTTTTTTTTTTTGAATGTATGGTGGAATCCACAGCCTGTTTTTTTTTTTCTTCCCAGGCAAATTAGTGAATCAGCTGTAATGTAATGAATGGGAATGGGATGTGATGTGATAAAGGAGGACTAACGCGATATAATGCGATACAGCCCGGAAATAACGGTTCTCGTTGAAATAAAACGCAGCACAGAGGGATTGTTAGACACAAGGAAGGAGCTGGAATGTGGAACCAATTAGGATCCAATGGACTCTGAATCATACAGTAACGGACCACAGGAAGCGTTCATAACGAGCTCGGTTTCAACACATTATTATTGTTTGCTCACGTGCAGTAAACTGATGTGTTTTTATGTTAATCAGAATTTTTTTTTTTTTTAAGAGAGACTGGAGTTTATGAAAATGATCTTAAAGCTGTTCGGTTTGGACTCAGCCGGGTCCTGAACAAATGAAGAAAGTTTGTGTTTGGAAACTGATTGTTTCTATGTTTGACGCGTAAAAAGCGCAAACTTACCGGGAAGCGCCTGGGCCCGGAGGAGCGCACAGGCTGCCAGCGTTAAAGCCACAATCCTCCACCTCCTCCAGCAGCAGCAGCAGCAGCAGCGACCCGGTTGCTGAAGCCTCGGCATGGCACAGCGAACATCGACACCCGGCCACGGAGCAACTGTTGACTTGAGGAGTTATCCTTCAAACCGTCCGGTTCGAAAACAACAAACAAACAAAAACTAACTGGTTTTTTACAACCTTCGTGAATCCTTTGCAGGAATTTCGGCGTTAGGTTCGTCCAGGAAACAGTTTTTATTCGTCTTTTTCTTTCTTTTTTCTCTTTTCCAGCTCCCTCAGATAGCCAGGCTACTCCTGAGGTAAAAACATGACGGCGCGCGCGCGCTGGTGGAGTGGAATGGACGAGATTTCGCAGCTCGCGCGCAGAGAGTCAAGCGCGCGACGCCTTTACGCCGGAACACAAGCGCACGAGACGGCACTGCGAGCTCTCCATTCCGCCATCCAGGAAGTAGCCGAAGTGTGGCGGAGACTTTCAAACAGGCTCGGGAGAAAAAAGGGGAGAGAGAGAGAGAGAGAGAGGGTAGAGCAGAGCAGAGCAGAGCGCCGCTGGATCCTAGCGCCGAAGAATCGTGTGCACTTTTTTTTTTTTTTCCCCCTTCCCTTTTTTAAGGAAGCATCCTTCATCCGACAGGGGCGTGGCTTGGATTTTTCAAAGGCGGGGTCAGATACTGACTGCCAGCCTGAGTCCATACCTCATTCATCTCATTATCTCTAGCCGCTTTATTCTGTTCGACAGGGTCACAGCCTATCCCAGCTAACCTCAGGCAGGGGTACACCCTGGCCAGAAGCGATTCTAGAGTCTGTTGTGTCCCCAAGTAAAAATTTCCAAGGGGCCCTTCTGACCAGTGTTCATCACCAGTATGTTATAAATAATCTGACACCAACGAAAAATGTATGAAACCAAAG
>JAOBAM010000019.1:34379485-34391506 GCA_025212355.1 Notarius kessleri
TTAAGGTCGGTCCGTATGGTGAAATACCGTGACCTCGGCCTTGAATACTGACCTCGGCCCAGAGGGCCTCAGTCAGTTCTTTCAAGACCTCAGTCACGGTATTTCACGATATGGACCTCCCAGCTGGTCAATAACATACATGTATTTCATTTTTTTTTTTTTTGGTCAACTTAATTTCATTTGTTAATATACATTCATTCCTGCATTTCTGTCCTGCAACACATTCCCAAAAAAAAAGTTAGGATGGGTCAATTTAGGGCTAATAATGAGGTATAACAATGAAATAATAATGTGATTTGAAGCAGGTGATGCCAGCAGGTGATTGTAATCATGATTTGGTACAAAATCAGTCTCCAAGAAAGGCAAAGAAGGGCTGAGGATCTCCAGTTTGTCAACAAATATATGAGAAAATTATTTACATGTTTAAAAGCAATATTTCTCAAAGAAAGATATGAAGGGATTTGGATATTTCATCTTCTCATAACATCATTAAACGATTCAAGGAATCTGGAGGAATTTTGGCATGTAAAGGGCGCAAGCCTAATCTGAACATTGGTGATCTCCGACCCCTCAGACAGCACTGGATCAAGAACTGTCATTCACCTATAGCGGATATAACCACATGGGCTCGGGATTACTTTGGCAAACCTTTGTCAAGCTACAATACGGAGTTACATCCACAAATACCAGTTAAAACTTTACTGTGCAAAAAGAAAGCTTTATGGTAACTGCGTCCAGAAGTGCCGTCGACTTTTCTGGGCTTGGAGGCATCTGGGATGGACCATCACACAGTGGAAACGTGTTGTGGTCAGATGAATCAGTACTCTAGTTCTTTTTTTTTTTTTGAAAGAAATGGATGCTGTGTGCTCTGGACCAATGGCGAAAAGGACCAACCAGAGTGTTACCAGGAACAAGTCCAAAACCCAAGGTCTGTCATGGTATGGGGTTGGGTCAGTGCCCTTGGTGAAGGTAACTTACACTTCTGTGATGGAACATTAATGCAGAAAAGTACATTGAGATCTTGAAGCAACATATGCTGCCTTCAAGACAACATCTTTTCCAGGAATATTTCAACAAGAAAATGCAAAACCACGTTCTACACACATTAAAAAGGCGTGGCTGTGGAAGAAGAGGGCGCCCATCCTTTCTGTCCCCAACAGAGAATGTGTGGTGAATTTTGAAACGAAAAATATGACAATGACGACCTCGTACTGTTGAATGGGACAGAATAACACCATGAACGCTTCATTACTTGGTGTCTTCAGTGTCTAAACAAGGCAAATCACATTGTTATATGATAGATATATGCATAAAACATACCATACATAGTGTATATTCATGAACGCTATGTGATATATTTCTTCTGTTTGGAAACTTTTATTGGTTTCCTTACGAATAAGAAACCTTGACGTCTTATATAAAAGTTGAAAGTAGTGTAAGCAGAAAGACATGGACTGGGTACATTTTTAAAGACCTAGAAAGACACCAGAATGAAACACTTTGAATTCGTGTCCTAAATTCTGTATTCGGAGTAATGAGTAAGTGTGTCCAAACTTTTGAATGGTACTGTGCATTTGTAAGAAAGTTTAGGAACCCATATATGACCATTTTTTTAAAGTGTTAATTTTTCATATTAATAATCGACACACTATTGTATGACTTCTTGTCAGTACCGAACACATCAAACAAAACAATCACAATTCAAATTGGGGGAAAGAAAATATGTGAACCTCCAGGTTAATAACTTTTCAAAAACTAATTGCAGGCAGATGTTCTAATCAGTGAGATAACACTGGTAGGAAATGTACATACTCTGGTTGCTGTCAAACGTTAATCTTTTTGGGAACAATTAGAATATCAGGGGACACAAGACGAAGACGACTGTAGATGTGAATAAATCTGAAAATAAAAGAAGGTGACAAAATAATTGGTAAAGACCTCAAAAATGTGTCATTTCCATTATTTCCAAATTCCACTTGGAGAAATATTAAAAACGCATTCATGTGTTTGCTAAAAGATCATGACTTACTGCAAAAAAAACCTAAACTATTCTCAAAACCTGAATATCTTAGGTTTGTGAAAGATGTTCTTCTACACTGTTTCTGCCACAGTGTTCTATGAACAAAGAAAACAAAAGTAGAACTCGATATGTAATGCTACGTTTGGAGGAAATACATACCGCACATCAGCTAGGATGCTTCGGGGAAAGAACGCCAAACTTGTGGCTGCGTTGCTGCCTCAGGATCTGGACAGCACGCTATTATACAGGGAATCCCCCTGCCAAAACTAAATAATAAAATTTAATCACCTCAAGCTATTTTCTCCTCAGGTTGCTCAGTGGACAAGTAGCAAGATGATAAAAATGGCTGAACCCATTCGCTGTTTTTGAGTGTTCCAGCCTTGGCGTTCATGGGAACAACAAACAACCAAGTCTTTTAATCTGCCCATTATATATTATATAGTATTGTGGAGCATCTGTTATCGCATGCAAATGACTTATCTTGGAAATGATAATGTATTCGAATGGGCACGTTAAAGCTAGACAGCCTTTCGATCTCATAAAATCGGTGAAATTTAGTTCCCTCTGAAATGTGGTCATAGTGATATGTTTATTTCTGTAATATCTAAAAAAAAAAAACCCACCCCAGGCCATTCTGTGACTGGGAAGTTATTTAATTTGAGGGTATTCCCGAGCAAATAATGTGCATGAAATCACTCGCTTTACGCAGTCAAGCAGACAGAGGAAGTCCATGTGCGCATGCGCAGGTTTACCTTTGATTGTGCACTGACAGTTCCATCATTCTGTCGCTTAACGAACAGCTGAGCGCATTTATTTATTAGCTTGGTCCTGTTCCACAATGTCTTTTCTTCTCGCTTTCTGTTACTGTAGTCGGTCTTTCACGTTTCATTCGCACACTCGCGTCCTTTATTTTTCTCTCCTGTTTCAAATTTGTATCCCACAATGCCTTGCATGAACGGGGAAAGCCCACCACGTGATGCATGATGTAGTATCTTGAATTAGGTCATGGTGAAGCAGGAAAAAATAGCAGAGAAATTAGGGCCATGTGGCCCTAAATTCATTACTTGTTAAAAAGCCCTCATAAAATTGGAAGTCTGTGATTCAAGTTCAGTAGCTTTCGGTCCACTAAACAAAAATAATTGGGTGTCAGAGAAAATTTTTTCTGTGACCTACACTAGAAAAATCTGAAAGGCAGTCTACCTTTAACTCTTTAAAATTATGTTTTGATTGCAAGGTGACTTTAGTCTCTTTGATGTGTTTTAAAAATTATGGGAATTTCAAATGAACACATCCAAACTCGGATAGACGCATAGATTAATGTCCATAAGCTATTTAGTATCTGAATACAATGACAACCTTTCTAAATATGCAACATCTAGTGTGGCAAAGCTGCTCTGTCAGATCCACTTGGATCCTCTGTTTTGGAATTGTGTTGAGAGCCAGGGGGCATTTTGCAATGACTGAGGATGACAATTCGTGTGTGTGTGTGTGTGTACTCCAGAAATCTAGAGTGTACCTGCTTTGACACACCAGCACTTCGCCTGGGGGGAAGCTAACGGAACTGCCATCAAAGCCAGCTGATACAATACAGAGGCTATGCCAGACAGCACACGCATCTACAATAAAGAACAGAGGAAAGATGGAGAACAGAGAGAGGCGGGGGAATAAACCCTGCAGCAGAACACAGAACCTAGCCGGAAGCCTGTGATCACTGACTGGAGTTTGATTGTCCAGTGAAGCTGTTTTGTCATAAGGACATCATGATATAGTGATATAGCTTCCGCAAATAGATAAATAGTCATATTATGGTCATATTTGTATGTATAAGCATCCCTGGTGTGTGGGAATTACTGTACATAATGTAACAAATCATATTTACTGGACAAATATGCAGCTGATAAAACTGAATTGTGAGAAGAGGAAGAGGAGAAGAAAAAAACAATTACCACATTGCATTAAGTCTTGTGGGTCTGATAGCTGGGGTTCTGTCAATATGTTTTAGCTCATATATAAATTAATGAATTCCTCCCACTGAGGGAGTATGTCTTACCTAAAGCTTCTCAGTAATGGTGGCCTACAGGCATTTACTCTCAGCTCTTTTCCAGTCTCTCTCTCTCTCACACACACACACGGCAGCTTTCCCTCTAATGCTATTGGCACATTTCCAACAAGTAGCTCTCCAGGGAGATGCAATGCTACAGTGCTTCCATAATTAAGCCATTGGCAAACAAAGAAATAGTCGGCTAAATGCTTTCCGGAGAAGAATCATAACATATCTGCTGGGATTTACGGTAGGTGATTTTTTTTTTTTTTTTACATCTCAACAAACTAATTGGTTCCCCTGTCTATTGTTTGTCATGCACTGAGTTATGGAGCACTATAACTAAGGAATGCTCATCCAAAAAGAGAAACACTGAATTTTAATGACAATTCTTCTTCTCTAAAACAAGCACATGCAGTTTCGAACATACACGCACATCACTATCTTCATGACGTATTCCCATGTACTTGTGTGTTACTGTACATAAATACAGTAATGCTTGAAAGTTTGTGAACCCTTTAGAAGTTTCCATATTTCTGCATAAATATGATCTAAAACATCATCAGATTTTCACACAAGTCCTAAAAGGAGATAAAGAGAACCCAGTTAAACAAATAAGACAAAAATATTATACTCATTCATTTATTTATTGAGGAAAATGATCTAATATTACATATGTGAGTGGCAAAAGTAGTGAGATTCAGGTGTGGGTGGAGCACAGAAGCATGGCAGGCGGCTGTTTGCATTGAAGAGGGGTTTTTATTTTACAACCTTTCAGCATAGGACTACAAAAAAATTCTCACTCTCTCACACACACGCACGCACACATACAGGCTGTCAATAAGCCCTCGGCACCGACCTCCCCTTCTCGCTCTCCTTTTATCGGGCGTGGTCACTGAAGGAGACACATTAATTGACAACAGGTGTAGTGACACGACCGCTCACCTTCCCTGACTCCACCCTCCATTCACAGACCGACACTTGGCCACGCCCCAGCTGCCACCTATCCTCACTGCCCGACTCAGGCTGGGGAGCCGTCCGGCCTGAAGCTGACTCTCCCCCCGGCGGGAGAGGAAGTCCACCACCACCATCTGCGCCCCCGGCCTGTGGACCACCTCATTTAAATGGCTGGAGTGCAACATACCAATGGGTGATCCGCGTGTTGGCATACTTCATGTGGTGGAGCCACTGGAGGGGTGTGTGGTCCAAACAGAGGGTGAAAGGTGCCCCAGCAGGTAGTACCGGAGGGTGAGGACTGGCCATTTGATGGCACTCTTTTTTTTGTTTTTTGATCGTACTGTACCTGCCCTCTTACATCGACAGCTTTCGGCTAATGTACAGCACGGGATGCTCCTCCCCCTCCACCTTCTGGGACAGAACAGTCCCCAGCCCTCTGTCTGATGTGTCCGTCTGTAAAATAAAGGGGAGCAAAAAGTCAGGGGAGTGTAACAGTGGCCCCACACACAGTGCAGCCTTTACCCTAGAGAAAGCCTATTGGCATTGCTCCGTCCACTGGACCAGATCTGGTGCTCCCTTTTTAGTGAGATCAGTCAGCCGGCTGGTGATGTCCGAATAATTAGGTATGAACCTCCGATAGTAGCCAGCCAGCCCCAAGAACTGTCTCACCTTGCAGGCCGCAATTGCTGCTGTCTTATTAATTTGGGGATGCACCTGCCCATGGCCTAAGTGGAAACCCAGATACCGTACTTCCACCTGCCCAATCGCACATTTCTTTGGGTTGGCTGTGAGACCCGCCCACCTCAGCGACTTTAGGACAGCCCTAAGGTGTTCAAGGTGCCACGGCCAGTCATTACTGTAGATGATAATGTCATCCAGATATGCGGCTGCGTAGGTGAGGTGGGGGCGGAGGACCCTGTCCATAAGCCGCTGGAACATAGTGGGCGCCCCAAACAGCCTAAAAGGAAGTGTGATGAATTGGTGTAAGCCAAATGATGTGGAAAAAGCTGTTTTCTGTCAGGACAGAGGAATCAAGGGGATCTGCCAATATCCCTTCATTAAATCCAGTGTCGAATAAAAATGAGCAGCTCCTAATCAATCGAGCAACTCATCAATGTGAGGCATTGGGTACGTGACAAATTTAGACACCACATTGACTTTCCTATCATCCACACAGAACCGGACCAACCCATCGGTCTTGGGGACCAGGACCACTGGGCTGCTCCAGTTACTGTGGGACTCCTCGATTATGCCCATTTCGAGCATGGCTTCAAGTTCATCCTGGACCACCTTTTTTTGTGTGTTTGGGCAAGCGGTAAGAGCAGCTATGCACTACCACCCATGGGGGCGTCTCAATGTTTTGTTCTATGAGGTGGGTGCGGCCAGGCAGGGGTGAAAACGTTGGAAAATTCTTTCTGCAACTGGGCTACCTCCATGAGCTGGGTTGGGGAGAGGTGGGCGATGTCAATTTTCTTTTTGAACCTCCAGCCCCAGCTCCGCCTTCTCCCGAATTACTGACACCAATGCCATGGGGACCTTCTCATTCCAACGTTTTAACAGATTGAGGCAGTAAATCTGTAATGCCCCACCCCTGTCCATTGACCTCACCTCATAGTCGATGTCCCTGACTCGCCGTGTGACCTCGAAGGGCCCTTGCCACTTGGCAATTTGGAGCTCGACGTGGGCAACAATACGAGTACTTTGTCTCCCAGTGTGAACTCCCTAAGGCGCGTGCCCCTGTCATACAGTCAGACTTGACATTCTTACGCCTGCCACAAATTATCCTGGGTTAAGTGCATGAGTGTGTGGAGTTTGGCTTGCAGGTCGAGAATGTATTGAATTTCGTTCTTCCTGGGTGAAGGTCCCTCCTCCCAGTTTTCACGTAGCATGTCCAAAATGCCATGCAGCTTATGCCCATATAACAATTAAAACAGTGAAAACCCTGTGGAGGCTTGCGGGACCTCTCATACTGCAAATAACAGGGGCTCAAGACACTTATCCCAATTACGTGCATCTTCGTTTACGAACTTCCGAATTATATTTTTGAGAATTCGATTAAACCGTTCTACTAAGCCATCTGTTTGTGAGTGATAAACGCTGGTGTGGATAGGCTTGATCCCCAGTAACCCATACAGCTCGTGCAGTGTGTGTGACATAAATGTAGCGCCTTGGTCTGTCAGGATTTCTTTCAGAATCCCAACCTGGGAGATAAAGCGGAAGAGTGCTTCTGCTATACTGCATGTTGAGATATTGTGGAGAGGCACTGCTTCTGGATATTGCATTGCATAGTCCACCAGAACTAAAATAAACCGTGCTGACTGAACTAATGGCCCAACGAAATCCATCCCAATTCTTTCAAAAGGGGTCTCAATTAAAGAGAGAGGGCACAAAGGCGCTTTTGGAGCAGCCACGGGATTTACTAATTGGTATTCGCGGCACGCCGCACACCAGCGACGGACATCCCCACGAATCCCTGACCAATACAACTGGGCCATTATTCGGGCTAGTGTCTTATCCTGCCCCAAGTGTCCGGTCATGGGATTAAAGTGAGCCACCTGGAATTCCTGGTGGCTCTTTGGAATTAACAGCTGTTATCTTTTCGCCAGTTTGAGTGTCCTGTGTCACTCAGTATAGCCTATCCTTAATAATAGCAAAGTAGGGGAAGGCCAGCGTTGCATTTGGCTGGAGAATTTGACCATCGATTACTCTCACTTGGTCAAATGCATGCCGCAGAGTCTCGTTTCATGACTTCTCTAATGGGAAATCCTCAAGGGAATCCCCAAGAAAGGGAGGAGGGGTGGGGTGCTCCTCGCTCCACGTATCACCCTGACGTGGTGCTGACATAGATGGCTCTGTGACAGCTTCTCCCACCAATGCTAGTCCAGGATCTTCCTGAGACATATTACTGCAGGACCCACTTCCTACTATGTGTTCCATTAACTCTTTAAATCCTGGCCAATCAGTCCCCAAAATCAGCAAGTGGGTGAGATAAGGATTAACTGCCACCTTTACACTGTGCTTTTCTCCCTGAAATAGAATGTGGATGGACACTAAACGGTAGTTGTGAACATCTCCGTGCACACACAATACCTTCACCACTTGTGCTCTCGCCAATGCCTCACTTTGCACCAGGCTTTAGTGGATTGAGGTCTGGTTACAGCCGGAATCCACCAAGACCTGATACATATCCCCTTGTACACTTACAGGTATGCGATATGCTCTGGCCCGATCAAGGGCAGTTTCTGGTGCATCGGGGACCCGGACCACCTCGCCCACCTCCATTACAGAGCACTGATTTTGGAGATGTCCCAGGTCCCCACAGCGCCAGCACACCGGCCCATGCTCTCCCTCTGCACTGGCATTACGAACATCACTCACCTGGGGGGGAGAAGACACAGACAAGGAAGGAGAAAATAAGAGGACACCATGGGTGTGTTGGGCTGGCTGGGGGGCAGCCGACCCCAGCCTCCGTGGTGGGGGAACAGGGCAAGGATGGGAAGCAGAAGGAGAGGGAGAGAAAGAGAAAAGAGGAGAAGGGGAAACATGTCATCCTGTCATCGGAACCGCTGCCATGTCGTCCTCTGCCAGCTGGATGGCTTGATCCAGCGATGCCAGGTAATGACACTGGACCCATTCTGCCATTCCTTCCAGAAGTCACATGATAAATTGTTCCAGTTTCACCACATCAATAATTCCCTCGGCATTGCAGTCATCTGCTCTCAGCCACCACCAGCAGGTGTCCTGGAGTTGTTGGCCAAACACGAACGGCCGGCCAACCACCTCCAAGCGTAGCATGCGGAAGCACTGATACTGTTGTTCTGGGGAGTGGCCAACACGCTGGAGAATGGCTCTCTTTAAGTCCACGTATACGAGCCAGCTGTTGGCGGGGATCTGCAGTGCAGCGAGCTGTGCCTCGCTGGTCAGCAGGGGAAGCAGGCACGCTGCGCACTGCTCAACCAGCCACCCCCACACCTCGGCTGCTTGCTCAAAGAGCATGAAGAAGGCTTCTGGATCATCATGCAGACCCATCTTTGTTAGGTTGAGGTGGGGAGGGTCCACTGCAGTGACGGTCAAGGACCCCGCTGATGTGAGCATGTGCCGGAACGCTTGGCAGTCTTCTTGTAGGGCCAGCATCAAGGCTTCAAAGTGTTGTTCCTGCTCCTTTCAGAGGGCAATTAGTGCTTGATGCTGGTTCTGCTGTGCTGTGGCGAGGGCATGAATGAGATCTTTGAAGGGCAAGGACTCCACAGAGGGGCTCCCTTCTGGATTCCCAGGTTTTGGCACCACTGTAGGAGCTGCCTGGATGTGGGTGGAGCACAGAAGTACGGCAGGCTGTTGTTAGCATTTAGATACACTTTTTTATTAGGCTTTTCAGCACCACTTTCCCAATTGGGACAGTCACATGCACACACAGACGCACACACTGTCATGTTCTGATCCCAAAATCACCACTCCTCTGCTCTCTCACTCCTTTTATGCAGCACCATCACTGGAGACACACAGACACACATTAATTGACAACAGGTGCAGCGATTTGGCCACTCACTTTCCCCAGCTCTGCCCTCCATTCACAAACCGACACTCGGCTACACCCCTGCTGCCACATAATGTATTACAAAAAAGATGAAAGCAAATCAGGACCTGCTTAGTGAAAAAAGGAAAGAAGAAAATCATACAAAAAAACATAGTTGTATTAATTTGCACACCCATAAACTAATACTTAGTTGAATCACCTTTTGATTGAATTGCAGCACTCAATCTTTTTGTGTAAGAGTTCATCAGTTTCGCACGTCTGCACTTGGCAATTTTTGCCCACTCCTCCTTGAAAAAATTTACCAGATCTGTCAAATTGCAAGGGCATCTTTGCAGGTTAACATGGGATGGCCTTGAGCTGAAGTGTCCAAGAGTGGTGGTGTGCACGTACACACACAGCAGCTTTGCTCTCCGCTGATTAACTACATTTTGTTGTACATTTGTGCAATGACAATAAAGGTATTCTATTCTATCTCCTGTGCACAGCTCTCTTCAGGTCACCCCACGGATTTTCAATTGGATTAACATCTTGGCTCTAAGTGGGTCATTCCAAAACCCTGATTCTCTTTTGGTAAAGCCAGTGCTTTATTGATTTTGATGTATGCTTTGGGTCGTTGTCATGCTGGAAGGTAAAATTCTTCTTCATCTTCAGCTTCCTAGCAGATGCTTGAAGGTTTTATGCCAAAATAGACTGATATTTAGAGCTATTCATGATTCCCTCCATCTTGATTAAAGCCCCAGTTCCAGCTGAAGTAAAACAGCTCCAAAGCATGATGCTGCTGCCACCATGCTTCACTGTGGGTATGGTGTTCTTTTGATGATGTGCTGTTATTTTTATGTCAAACAGACCTTTTGGAATTATGGTCAAATCGTTCAACCTTGGTCTCATCAGACTATAGTATATTTTTCCACATGGTTGAGGGAGACTGAATATACCTTTTGGCAAAGTTTAGCCGGGCTTGAATGTTTTTCTTTGTGAGTAAAGGCTTTCGTCTTGCTACCCTATGCCACAACTCAGATATATTAAGAATGTGACTGATTGTTATTACATGTAGGGAAGAACCAGTAATTTCCAGGACATCCTGCAGCTCCTTTCAAGTTGCCATGAGCCTCTTGGTGGCCTCCCTGACCAGTTTTCTCCTTGTCTTCTCATCAATCTTGGAGGGATGTCCTGATCTTGGTAGAATCACTATTGAGCCATATTTTGTCCACTTGTTGATGACTGTCTTCACTGTGCTCCATGGGATGTTTCATGTTTTGAATACTTTTTTTGTACCCCTGCCCTGATTGATACCTTTCAATGATGAGATCCTGTTCATGTTTTGAAAGCTTTTTGCAGACCATGGCTTTTGGAGTATGATGCAACCAATTGCATATCTTAATAATTCTATAGGAACAGCCAAAATTTATCTGAGGTCTATCAAATCCACTTTATTTGATCTCAAGTGTACACAAACTACTATTTGAGATGAGACTGAATGTGATTGATTCTGAACACAGCCACATCCTTGATTATTAAAGGGCATGCACAAATATGCATCCAGGATATTTTTTTTCTTAACTAAACAGTTTCTGATTTGTTTTCACCTTCTTTGTCTAGATTGCAATTTTGCAATAAAGGTAGAATAAGTTCTGACAGGATATATCTTGTTTTTTTTTTTGTAAAATCACAGAAAACCTACTGTATATGTATTATATTGCTTATTGCTACGTTAATAGATATCCAATAATTTTTTACTGCTCAGATTCTGACTGTTATCTGGGGACATAAGATGACTTCATGTGTGTAATATTAATTTACTCATTACCACTGTTGTTCTTATGGCTAAGATAATTATGCACATATGTAAATTAGGTGAGAAAACATCCGTCTCCTCCTCAGTTCCACTTGTTGTTGCCGTGGAAACAGATATGTGTATAAATTGAGTGTGAAGAAGAGATCTCCCCCTTCATGTTTTTCCATGTATTTTTTTCCCCGCTACAGCCTCGCATCTTTGTGTTGTTTATTTTTAGGCTCCTGTTTTTTCACATTTTAGAAGGTGATGCAAATAAAGATCAATAACAAGCAGAAAGAAAGCAACCAATCAAAAGGAAGCAGTGCTTGAGTTCAGCTCCCGGTAACAAAGACAAATAAAAGTTGCTTTATTTCCACTGCCGAGCTGGCGCTCATCTGAGGCCTGAAACTACACCATGGTGACTTCTCCATTTTTACAAGATTCTCCAATTTAATGATTTTTTTCTCTCATAAATATGTTTACGCTGGTTTGTTTTCTTTTCTTTTCTCACTGTAACTCAGTTTTAACGCCTTGTAAATGTCACTGTTAGCATAAAAAGCATGATGGAAAAACTCAATAAATCTAGAAAAACAAACTATTCACCTTTTGTTGAATCTAAAACATCTTCAGCTTATCTTATCCTTCAAACATGTTTCAGGGCATGTTTTCTGGACTACTTCAGTTGAACAATCTGT
>JAOBAM010000019.1:34403473-34415397 GCA_025212355.1 Notarius kessleri
AAAGCACAACTTTATTCATCACACACTTGTGAAATTTCCTCTTTGCATTTAACCCATCTGAAGCAGTGAACACACACGTGAGCAATGAGCGCACACACATAGCCATGCTACCAGCGCCCGGGGAGCAGATGGGAGTTAGGTACCTCGCTCAAGGGCACCTCAGTCCAAGGCTGGGGTGCCCTTGAGCGATAGGAATGTTGGAATGGATAGGAATGTTGGAATAGGTTGTGTTCCTCTTCTTCTTCTTTGTTTACCTTTACACCTTTTTTTGCTCTTTTTTTTTTTTTTTTTCCTGTGCTACTTCTGTTGCCTAGCAGATTTTGCATCACGATGAACATCTAATGATAATTGTAGAGTGCTTTTGGAACTCAGTCCCCTGGTGTATCGCCGAAACGAACATTATAACTGAGAAACTCATTCAGGAACACGTTGGAGATGATGCACCTGGACTTGTTTTGATTCAGCAAAAAAAACTACTTTGCTTCACACCTGTATGTTGAATGAGTTGCACCTGTCAAATTGGTAAAATTGCTACCTATGTCATTGTGTACGTTGTTACTTGAGCACGAGGTTGCATTGGTTGCCAAATAATGAACGGTTTGGCTTGACAATTGCAGTCTGTGGAAACGAAAGGCGGCTCTGTTATTTCGATGCAGTTCGGCTTGCGGATGCATAGCTCTTTTATAAAATATTCTTTCTGCAGTATATGGAGACTTGCATTGATTTGTGTTTCTTTCCTGAACTATATGTTTACATTCGCTGCTCCGAGGCGTGGGTGCACGACCCCATCCACGGATTTCTGAGCATGTGGCCCACAGGGGAAACGAAAGTGGTTTTCTAAATGTGTTCTTCTGTGCCTTTGCTGCAGTTTGGGCCAATACTTATTTGGGGGCTTGTCTGTAAAATGTCAAGGATCGAATGGACCTTTTTTAAATAAGGACTTTCTTTCTTTTTTTTTTTTAAATTCAATCAGCATTGGCTTGAGTTCTACAGAACTACACTGCATCGATCAGACAATTCCCTGTGTAAGATGTCAGAACAGAAACGGTAACATTGTGCACCGAGTACATTAACATCAACCTGTGATTTGAATTAAAACCAAAACTACTGTTAGAACTACTGATATAAAATCCGATATTAATAACGCCGACTGACTGGAGACTTCAGCAGCGCCGTTTTATAAAATGCATTAAAATACTCTAATGCACAAAACCATGGGTTCAAAGACGAATCCCAGTGTTGTGGCAATCTTACCCTGATCTGATGCTGTGCTTTTGTGTAATGTGTCCGAGAACCTTATCGAAATGCCAGGATAGGGTTAGTAAGTCCAGTCAGAATGATGTAAATGCTGAGATCATAATGAAAGGATGTCTGTAATTCCTGTGTAATGAAATGAATAAACTCTTAGTGTGATCTAGCGTGGATAACAATACACACATTTCCCAACATTACCATTTCTTATGAAAAATACCAAGGTTAATTAGAGGTTAGGGACTGGGATAGTGTTTGTACCGACGCTAACGATGTTATTCTTCTAAAAACAAGTGAAATCTAACCACGTCGCCCTCACTTTGGTCACATTCATACTGATTTCTGATTGCGTTTCGTACAATCGCTTTGTCTTTGCATGTAATGTAAAAGCATGCTTTTCTTGACTTAGCTTGAGGATTATTGTATCTGATAGTAAATGCTATATTACAAACTGCTTGTGGCATCCTGGATTTGTTCGATTACAGCGGTGTAACAACATACTCCGGACTCAAGGTAACAGATAAACATTAAACCATTAAACACGTGACCCTTTTGTGACCCTGGACATAAAACCAATGTGAGTCACGGATTTAACCGCTCACGGCAAGCACGGTGTCCCAGCTCCGTGGAAAAACACATTAGATTACAAAGATGATAACTGATTACCCGAGAGAGGTGTATCTCTGTCTCTCTCTCCCTCTCACACACACACAACCCTCCAGAGGCTTAAACCTGCACACAAAGATGTAATCAAACCTGACATGCCGGTGAATTGATAATGCCGGCCGTTAAGAAACATGTAAACGCTTATTAATTGGATCATTGAGATGCGAGCGCTAAACTAATTGTAGCATTCTGACTCTTAATTGGCGAATGGCTGGATTCCGTTCACAATACTAATGGCCGAGACAGCTGGTGCACAGACACTTTCTGTTCTCTCTTTCCTTCTTCTTTTTTTTCCCCCCCTCATCCTTTGCTTACTTGGATCATCTTCCAGGACGGCGTCCAACACAGTCAGGGTTTGCGAAATGTGTGTTTATGTGCCTGTATTTGTGTTGTTGGGTGGGCTTTGTGCGTGCTTTCTGTGAGAGAAAGAGCGAGCGTGGAGAATAAAACGCTCTCTCATTATCTCCAGGCCGCAGCCTTGCTCTTCCACTGCTCCCCCAAGACCAGACAGTGGGAACACATAATCACACAGGCCTAATTTAACCCTGTTACAATAATTCATGCACATGTAGGAAAGAAAAAACAAAAAAACGAGACCAACCCCTGCCACTCATTACATATAATTAAATGGAGAGGAAACGGTCATGGTCATACACTGAATTATTTCACTCTCGTCTATTTTATTTTTTAGTAGCTGTGAATCCAGCATATCATTGATTTACTGTTTTGTTCATCTCTCCCACTTTGTAGAAAAATCCCAATTTCTTGTCCATTTTTTATTTTTATTTTATTTTTTTGAAACTTGTGGATCTTCATGCCAAATTGAACCAGGTTCTTTATCTCCACAGATCAGCCTCAGGGCACCAGATCCAGATGCAACAGCGGCAGTACATTTTTAGCCTATTGATCTGATCTGTGAGCTTCCCGCACGCCGTAAAAAGAGACCGTCGATATGTTTATTATAGCGAGGAGCAGAATAGGCCTCCCGGTGACTGTGAATCCCTTTGACACTTTATGGATCTTTCTTTGTCTGCCATCCTGTCTTTTTTTTCCCCCTCATTGACAGGATTCAGCAAGATGCTTTAAAAATAGCCTGGCTTCTCTGTTTGTTTGTCTTGATGCATCTATGGTAAACATGAGTCTCTCAGCTGCTCAACTGAGCAAGTGAACTCTAATGAGATCTTCTTCTCTTCTTTTTTCCTCTCAACTTTGCTTAAATAGAACAGACTTTCTCTTCAGTTTCATTGGTTTCCTCTCTCTCTCTCTTTCTCTCTCTCTCTCCCCTTCACAGCCATGGCAACATTGCGCTTTGGGCAGCACATAATAAAGGCATCGGCAGTGTTTCTGCAAACGGACCTGTCCTTCGCTCTGGTTAACCGGAAGCCTGTCGTGCCTGGCCGTATCCTTTTTATGACCTTTTGTTGGTCGCAGCATTAACGTCAATCTACAGTACAGTGTTCTTCAGCTCACAGAGGAGGTAGGCTGCTTGTCTTTCTCTCTCTCTCTCTCTCACACACACACACACACACACACACACACAGGGCTGAAAACACTGTGTACTCTATACAGCGGTGTCACCGTTGCTCAGCAACAGGTCTGAGTCAAGCCTGACCTTCAGATTGGGTGATGCATATACAGATGTTTACACAGAGGCCCTGACAGAGAGTCCTTTCAGGGATCAAGAAGAGCTGCGGAACCAAAGAAAAACAGATCAGGGGCCATATTTACAAAAAACAAAACAAAACTATTATCCCTGAAGTGGCAACGAATGAGTTTGTCCATTAAATCTACTCGCAAAACTTTTAGTGAAGAATTCATAGACTAACAGGAAGGGTGGGGTCAACTCAGGTGCTTGAGAGCGCTGCATAACCGCTGCCATTTTGAAGAGCGCTGCATAACCGCTGCCATTTTGGAGAGCGCTGCATAACCGCTGCCATTTTGGAGAGCGCTGCATAACCGCTGCCATTTTGGAGGACGCTGCATAACCGCTGCCATTTTGGAGGACGCTGCATAAGCGCTGCCATTTTGGAGGACGCTGCATAAGCGCTGCCATTTTGAAGGACGCTGCATAACCGCTGCCATTTTGAAGACTGTTGCATATCTGCATATATCAAATATAGACATGCCATGGCAAGGTTTTTAATTTAATCTGCATTTTGACTAGAGTCCTCTGATGTGGTTGAATAAACATGAGAATAACGATAACATCGATAAGAAAACTGATTAAATTGTCAGACAGCGTGTGGTTTGGTTGAGGCTTTGATGTATCACAGGACTTGCAGAATATATTATGATTTTGTCGACACGTTGCTCATACGGTGGAGGAGCAGAGACGTTAAAACTTTGCCTAATTATTCTCGGATATAAGGCGACAGTTTCCAGTTAGTATCTACCGTTATTCTTCAGGTTACTTGTAAATATATCCGCGGATATGTGCACAAGGCTTTCACAAGCAAACTAAGAAATCTAAAAGCCCTCCGTGAAATGTCTAAGGAATACAAAGTGCCTTGAATCATCATTTGTATCTGCACCTGTCTTCCTGCCTGAAAGAAAATGCTGCTTTTTTGGTCTATTAATCTTATTGCTCAATGTACTAATGTAAACCTTGCATATATTAGCATGATTTCCAGCAACGATTTGTTTGACTAATTCACTTTTTTTTCCCTCCCTGGGAATGGTAATCAGTCTTGGCTTTTGTCTGAGAGATGTTCAAGTGCTGTTCTAGCTTATGTAAGGCCTCCCTCATTTAGATTATGTGCATATGGAAATAGATTTCTTGCTGTATTATAGGACATTGCTATACACTCGTAAAGGCTTGAGGGTGTGTAGCGTGCAGCGTTCTGGAGCCACGAGGAATACATTAGCATGCTTTAGACAAATCTAAGCCTGAGAACTGTTTCTTTCTGCTAAACACCATGATCGTTGACATGTGAAAGGGCAAGGCTTGGATGTACAGATGCAAGCGAGGGAAAGAGTGAAGTAAAGTATGAGGATAAACTTCTTTGCTTTGAGGATCGATTTTTGACAAAGTGATGGCTCTGGTGTCGGTTCAGAGCACTAGCAAACCTTGTTGCTGTATATGAAATATTGCAGAACAAAAGACAAAATTGAAGAACACTCATACAAGCGTGAATGGTGTTCTGAATGATCTGCGAAATTCAGAGAGGATCCTTTCTTCGTGAGCGAGTTTCAAAAAAGAAATCGTACTCATTCGAACTTCAACGTAAGTATCTTTGAATACGAGTCACCATGGAGAAGGCGTACAAATGCATTTTTAAAAAAAAATCTGAAATGTTTTCATTCATCTAATGTTCACAGTACACAGAACAGTCAGCGCATGCAACCTATATCAAACAACATGCAGCATACAAGAAAATACGTAGATGACATGTTAACAGCATATAACTATACCAAAACAGGCCAATCCATCCAGTATGAAAAACCAGTGTGTATGAAGTTTGAGTACATGCTTTTTGCTACTCGTTGACGCTCATACCAGTATTGGAATTGGAAATGGCATCGTGAAATATTTCATTTGCTCTCTTTCTGAGCTGTGTTTTACGTTATGATTGCGTTTAAGCAAAGTATCTCTAACTGAGAGCATGAGGCTGGCAAGTTGAGTTGAGTAAACCGAGCAGTATCGGTGAACATGGTCATTAAAAACGAGTGCTCAGTACTCGCAGAACTGAACTGCTCGCTCTCAATTGAGGTGCTCACAGATATCTTTTGCATGCATACAGTTCAAGGCACCTTGAACTCGTTTTTTATGACCACGCTGTCTATTAAAGATTCTCTTTAAAGACCGAACTGTTTTATCAGGTTACTTGGATTTACTTGATTTGATTGCCATTGAGAAAGACATCCAAATGGTACACTAGGCTTACATCATATAGTATCACATGGTTTTGGATGTTGGTAGCAGAACCTATTTTTATACCCCCCACAAACAAAGTTTGTGGGGGGTATATAGGAATCACCCTGCCCATCCGTCTGTCTGTCCATGTGTCTTGTAATTGCAACTCCTCCTAAACAGTTTGATGAAACTTTACACAGTTCCAACCAAGGTCTTAAAGATACTTATTTTCTTACATATGTCATTATCTGGTGATGTGGCTGGTGTTCCACTCCATGAAATTGTACCAAATGGATTTAGATCTCATATATTATTGAGATGAATGACTAATAGGAATTTGAATCATGGTGTTGCAGGGGTATCATTTTTTAAGTTCACACACACAGTTCCAGTTGACAAATTTTGTTGCAAGCAGGGGATATTCTATAATGAGTTTACTCACAGTTCTCGTTACAAGTAGGAGTACATAAGCACCTAGAAGGGCACTCGGTAGGTAGAGTGCATACTTTCGCCAAGCCATGTATTATCAACATCAAAATCAAATCACTTGAACATAGGATAATAAAGTCCTAGGATAAAGGATAAAGCTGTACACCAAATTTCATCCAAATCCGTTCACTAATTGTTGAGTTATGTTGGGAACGGACAAAAAAATCCTGGATCCATATACATATTCGAATTTGCATCAAAATCTAATCAATTGTTCCTTGGCCCATGACCTTTCCTCCAAATTTCATCAAAATCCGTTCACTACTTTTTGAGTTACATTGGGAACAAACAAACGGAGCCGAAAGCATAACTTCTTCCAACAAAGTTGGCTGAGGTAATAACAGTATCTGTACTAATGCATCCTTAATAGTCGAACTCTGGACCAGGTTAAAACCAGAAACTGCAGGAACAAGATTCAGAGAGCACTGACCTCACAAACAAGAAAACGATGAGGCATGCTAATATGGCCCTGATATTGCTACATATAAATATAACCAGCTGAGTAGAAAACTTTGCATCCCCCATGGTTTCTGCATGAAAAGTATAGAACTGTGTGTCTATTTTGCAATTTACAAAAAGAAAAAAAAAAAAAGGTCTGGGACTTTTATATAACAAGGCTGTTCAAAATATTCAACACTATTAAGAGAAAATACACTGATGAATTTTTTCCATAACCTCGTTTCAATAAAGCAGTGTGTCTAGCCAAGTTACACCTGACAGGGTCCAAAGTCGTCTTCGAGAATGTGAGTCTACGTGTTTGAACCACACGTTATTGCTTGTCTGCGTTGGTGTAGTGAAAGAGCGACAATGTCTCAGGAGATTTGTATATCTCTGTAGGTTGTATACATGTGCCTCCGTACTGTGTCATTGTCTCACTGGCTTGTTTTACCTGCACTAATGTTGATCAAACCCACTTCTGTGTTCTGATGTCTGGATATGCGACAGTTTCAGCTGCTATTGGACTTGTGAAGCTCCTTTGAATGTACTTTTGATTGCTTGGAAACACGCTGCAATGGAGTGATGGAGTTATTTATAGGGAAGAGAAACTGATTGGCTTTACATGACATAGTTCGTGTTGGTATACAGTATATCTTTTGAAAAGACCTGAAAGATGGAGTCTATTTTGTTGTCACTTTCACATTTGGCTGGAGAATAAAGTTTTGTGACCCTGACTTTCAAACACCCTCCCACGTGGTAAGAAGGTTTGGCGTTACAAAGAGGGATTTGTGAATTGAAACCATCTTTACCGAACTCTTCAAAGATACGGTATTTCTATTAATATATAGCTTACGTGGTGTCTTGGATCCTTTTCTAAGCTGACACGCCCTTTCTTTCCTTGATCAAACGGTATTACGCATTGTGTATGTTCTTTTGTAGATTTTATTATTATTATTTTTTTTTTTTTTTCTGTATCAGCTTGTTTTTTTCATGCTTTTGCGTTTCACAAGTATGGATTTGCATAGGCTACAGAAGTCATTTGCTTTTCTAATTTTGCTCCCAACAAGTTCGGTTCGGATTGAACTAGGATGAAGATGTAGAGCTATTTGGATACGGCAACAAAAATATTCATACGATCAGCAAATAATAAAGAAAAGGATCGATTCTCACAAGACGTCAGTTACACGAATAGCTTCTTGACACAATTCCTTGGTGCCATTTGGAAATAAAATTCATGTACTAGCTTCCAGGCAACAGTAATCAACAGTCAGATTCATTTACCAATAAGTGTCTATTCATCTTGTTAATTTACCCACAAATCTATTATGGGATCCGTGCAGCCAGAGAGCGCTTAAGTAAACACTATAAAATCCCCGTCGGAACATTTTACCAGCCTATGTATCACCTATATGGGACAACCACTCTCTCGTATCAGCAAAGGCAATAGCCTAGTCAAGATGTTACTCAATGCAGATGCCGCTCAAATGGCCCTGTTTCGGAAATATACGAGACGTTCAAGACAGCTACTTAAGCTTTGGCTTGCCTCGCACCCGCCTCCAAGGTAGAGTTGATACAGCCGTAGCTCTGTGCCAAAACCAAAGTAATAGTAATCTGAATGTGTTCTGGGGCAGATCTCAGAGAAGAAGTCAACCAAGTGAGACAAAGTCCTGAATGCAGACGAGAAAAGCTGCAGGGGCTGATTTGTACTGGATGTAGTTTCAACAGCTAAATAGGTTGAAGGATCAATTTTTTTCGAGAGCACTTTGAATCTGTTGCACAAAACCCATGAAAGCAAAAGGATATTTGTAGTTTTTGGGCTGATTTTATTTATTTATTGGTATGAAAAAGAAACCAGCAAACTGTTCATACAATGTCAGGTTTTGCTTCTACCAAGTGTACTGTACAGTGCACACACATCACAAAGCAATTGATCCAGAAATAATCCTAAAGACCGGTCAGCAGCATGTCTCACGAAATTTTTAGTCCGAGTCCATCGAAGGAAAAAAAAAAAAGCTCTGTAAATAGGCGGAAAAAAAAAAAAAATCTGGAAAAGGAAATAATATTGACTTTTTCTCATTCTTTGTGGAGGAAATGAGTTCACCATAGCGCACGTGCATTTCTTTACAGTATCTGCAATTCATCTTTAAAAAAAAATATATCATCACCATTATTCACTCCATAAATCCCTTTTCTTTTGCTCAGCCTTTGAACAGAAATGGTTCATAGATGCTCGCTGTCTGTACTTCAGGTTCCCTTTGTTTGCCATAGCCAGTGTTTGATTAGATTTCATTCTAATTATTTATCATCAATGAGATCTTGTGGCTCCAGACTACTTTGAAAACTCGCTCAGAAAGCCTCAAACCTACAGTACGGACTTGTCTTTTGCACCTACAACCTTGTTTCAAAACGAGCCCAGTTTAATGTTAATGTTCCAGTAGATTGTTGATAACCCTGTGACGAATAACAGAGCTAGTGGTGCTTATTTAGAAATTATTTTCCTTTTACTTTCTCAACAGAAAGTGTGCAGGTATTGATTTATTTTACATTATATCCCTATCTCGGTGTCTGTCATATGCGTTCTAGTTTATTTTATGCTAATTTGTCCAGTGGTACAGCGAAGGGTAGACCTCTCGGTGTCTCATTTTCCGCTTACCCGAATCATATCTCTCACAGAGAATATTTGATGTGCACTTTTTTTCTTTTTAAGTTCGACACACACCAAAGCAACAGGGATTAGCATAAAAACAAACGCATTAGCCAAACATAGTCCGTTAAAGCATTATTCCACTGAGAGCCGTTTTCCACTGAGGACGCGAGGAAAGAAAGACGACTTAAAACAAAACAAACTATTACGAGATGTTTTTCAACAACGTTTTAATTTTTATATGTATGTATCAGTAGCTCATGCAGCTCTAAAGATGGACGTGCTATTTAATGATTCATACTGTAAGACTCATGACATTTTGTGCTGCCTTGTGAACCTTTCTGCCTCTGCTGAACATGTGTGTTCTTCAAAATCCTTTCGGTACATAGACATTCATTCATATGATCAGGACAAGGCAGAGGATTCGAGCCTGCTCGCCAGATCCGATGATGCCCGAATACATTTGGTGATTATTTTTGCATCGTTTCCGAGGTGCGTCTTTGCTTTGAAAGAGGACACAGTAATTACATTTAAAACTTAACGTGGCTGTCTAGTGCTGAGGACTGGAATGCGAGAAATTCCTCTCGTTGTTCGTCATCAAAGAAAGCAATTTGTATCTGTAAGGAAAAAAAAAACAAACCACAACCCAACGATATTCATAATTTCTGAAAGATGAAATAAAAAAAAATAAATAAATGAAAGAATAAAACTTGAAAAGTCTTGCCGTTTGATTAATCATCTCCCCACTGAATGCATTAATCTCTCCAATACTCCAAATAGCAGGTTGCTAGAGATATACTAATCCTATTAAAATTCATAATTAGCAATGTGCTCTGTTCTTCCTGTGGTAGAAAGTCGAGGGAGGGAACATTCACAATTAATTCCAAAACAATTCCTCTCATTATCACTTCATCTTCACGGTGCAGAAGCCGGCAGGAGCGCGACATGGGATTGCCTGGGCAGGGTAGTGTGGTTAGTGTGTGGAGTGTTTGGGGAACAGTGTGGGTTCACTGTGGTACATGTCAACAGCGGGCAGCGATGCTACGGTGCCCAGGGAGCAGTTGGGGGTTTGCTCAAGGGCACTTCAGAAATGATACAGAGGGAGGAGAAAATGCTGTTCATTCACTCAACTCCCCTCACATTTTTCCAGCTGGTCCTGAGAATCGAACCAGCAACACTTTAGACCCAAGGCTGCTTCTCGAACCGACAGGCCATAGCTACCTCCATGGTCAATAAGCCAGGGTTGCTTTAAACAGTGGCATTTGCTGTTGGAGACCACGTCTTCTTGTCTGTCTGTCCTGCTTATCGACCCCCGAGATGCATTTCTCCACCCTAATCTAATCAGGAATTTCCACTTCCATGACCACAAGCGTGATGTTTCTGTTTCAAACCCCCAAGTTTATTTGATTTGACACATACTTTGCAACAGTAGAGGAATACAAGGCAATACCAGTTTGATTTTCAACCTCTTCGATTTGGCATAGATTTTTTTTTTTTTTACACCCTTCCTGACGCAACCTCACCAATCTTTCCAAGCTTGGGACCGGCACTAAGCATGCACTAGCTTGTGAAACCCTAGTGGTTGGGTATTTTACCCAATCTGCATGTCTTGGGAGGAAACCAGAGCACCTGGCGGAAACCCATACAGAACTCCACACAGAAAGGCCCTCATCGACTGTGAGGTTTGAACCTGTAACCTTCTCAGATCCAAATCCCAGTTCAAACACCCACCTTTAATCTTAATCCCATCATCCCAACCCCTACTTTTACCTTCATATCCTTTAACAAGTTCATCAACTGGGAACTAGGTTTTCCAATTACATATATTTTTCCCCCCAGTTTCCTGGACGAATGCCGTCATTTCTTGGCTTGCGTTGCGTTTAGGGTGGAGACGCATGTTTGCATGATGTGCGTGAGAGATATTTATCTTCTTGTTTGCGCTGGAGCTTGTTGATATCAGTCTCTTTGCAGAACCGAAGCCCTTTACCGCCCTTGTTTACTCAGGCTTTTATATGATGTGCAAATGAGGAGCTGCATTGTGTGTTTTAAAGATATTCACCGTCCTGTTCCATTGGTTGCATTGTTTACTGCTTTGGATCTCCAGTCCAGCAAACAGGTGCGATTTAAATAGTGTTTATGCCTCACCATCACCATTGCCATGTGCAGCTTTTTAGACAGTGTGTATTGTTTGTGGATTAGATTTGATAGATGTCTCTTTGCTTTTGGTGCACTGATATTTTTGTTTCTCAGATGTGTTTGTGTTTGGATGTGCAGTGGACCCTGTGGTGCTGATGTGTGTATTGTGGAGTACCTCCTCCCAATATCCCCCTTCCCCTAAAGCATATTTGTGTGCGTACATGTCTGTAGCTGCGTGTGCCAGCTTTCACTGAGTTTCCCATCCTTTTTCCTCTCCGCATTCTTTCACCCCAGACGTCCCTCTGCTGCATGGATCACTGTGTTTTTGTGCCTGGAACCAGATGGGGGGAGAAATCAGGTCATTGTATACACAGTGCCTTGCAAAAGTATTCATCCCCCTTGGTGTTTGTCCTGTTTTGTTGCATTACAAGCTGGAATTAAAATGGA
>JAOBAM010000019.1:34791490-34808808 GCA_025212355.1 Notarius kessleri
ATATGAATTTCGAGCCCTGTATATCCTTACATGCCAGTGAAAACTTTGTACTTGCATGTGCAAAATTTGAAACATTCATAATATTGTTTTCTGTACGTACAAGAATGAATATGATTTTTATTCATGAGATTAAAAGTGGACAGCCTTTTGATTTCATAAAATCTGTGAAATTCAGTTCTCTCTGAACTTTGGTCATTGTGATATATGTTTATTTCTGTAATATCTTTAAAAAAGGCCATTCTGTGGCTGGGAAGTTATTTCATTTGAGCGGATTCCCGAGCAAATAATGTGCATGAAATCATTTGCTTTGCGTGGTCAAGCAGACAGAGGAAGTCCGTTTGCGCATGCGCAGTTTTACCTTCTTCTTCTTTTGGGTTTTATGGCAGCTAGCATCCACACTGTTGCATTACTGCCATTTACAGGTTTACCTTGACCGTGCACTGATGGTTACATCATTTAGTTACTAAACGAACAGCTGATCACACCGAGGTGCTCGTTGACCACCGATATTTATTAGTTTGGTCCTGTGTTTCCTTTCCTTTACAACGTAACGTCTTCTTGCTTTCTGTTGTTGTAGTCGGTCTTTCACGTTCCATTCGCGTCCTCCATTTTTCTCTCCTGTTTCAAAGTTGTATCCCACAATGCCTTGTGCGAATGGGGAAAGCCCACCATGTGATGCATGACATAGCATCTTGAATTGGGTCATGGTGAAGCAGGAAAAAATAGTGGAGAATTTAGGGCCACATGGCCATAAATTCATTAATTGTTCTATTTTTTAAAAATTATAAAATTGGAAGTCTGTGATTCGAATTCAGTAGTTTTTGGTCCACTAAACAAAAATAACTGGGTGTCAGGGAAAATTCTTTTTATGACCTACACTTGAAAAATCTGAAAGGCAGTCTACCTTTAATTTGGATAAAGTTTTTTTTTTATTTAAAGTAGACGCTTATTTAAAATGTATGGGAGGAGTGTGGGGTGTCAGTGATTGTTTATAACTCTAAGTGATCGCAAGAATTACATTATATTGATAACTTTCCACCAAATGAAATGAATTAAATAAATATTAAATGATTAAAACATGTGAAGCTATGGCCAAATGGTTAGAGGAAACAGCTTTGGGACTAAAAGGCTGCTGGTTTGAGTCCTTGAACCAGCAAGACTGGCTCAAGTGCCGTTGAGCAAGGTGCCTAACCCCCAACTGCTCTGGTAAGAGTGCTGGTGTACCTTGTGTCTGATTAGCCTGAGAAAAACTGATGTGATCATCAGTTTGGGCAAGAACCTGGCCATAACTAACTAAAAAGTGTGATGTGTCTTTTGTTAATAAAAAAAAAAAAAAAAATTGCAAACTGTGGTCATATCAGAGGAATAAAACATGATCGGGCATGCTGTTATAGGAAAATAAGCAACTTCCACTTTGTATTGAGCTGTACTATACCACCCTGATGTGGATTATTTTTCATCACGCCTTATGTTTTATTCCTTACCACAAACAGGCCCGAAAACTTTATGATGCTTTTGGGAAACAAGGCCACTATCAATGCCACTGCTTTAAGTTATTTCTAAGGTTAATTGGTGCTTGTATGGGTTATGCTCTGACCTGTAGTTTTCAGCCACCAACGTAGCGATGGACACTTGGAAGGAAAAAAGAAAAGGATAGAGACGATGATGACTCCGGTAACGGCATCTGACACATAGCTTTAACCATGAGAGAGAGAGAGAGAGAGAGAGAGTGAGAACAAAAAAAAACAATTTACATAACGTCATTTTCTTTATGCATGCTTTTTTTGGTCTTCAGCACACAGGCTGTTTTGTATGCACTCCACATTAATGGAGACCTGACCTGTTTGGGTCAATCTTGAGTATTAAATCACCTGAAACTCTTTTGGAGCCGTTTCAATTGGTCATAATGCTCAAGATGAGATGAAAGGAGAGTAATCATCAGAATGTGTTTTTGTTCTGAATCTCTTTCTTCCAGCCAAGCTCAGCAGGCATGCTGTGCTCCAATGTTAATGCAGCTGAGGTTCCTGTGGAGAAAGTTTTGTCTCCTTCCCTCACGCTCCTCGTTCATCTCTGTACTTCTACATATTTTTGCCTATTTATTTACCATTAAAAATGCACCGGCTTCATTCATGCTGTGTTCTATTAAAACCATATCCATTTTCATAAAAATATGTAATTATACCTACATTCTCAGAAAAAAGATGATACTCTACATCATCATCATCATCATCATCGCTTATCACCTGAGTGGTACTTCTTTTATACTTCTTGGTTGGATCTTCATTTGGAAATGTGTACGTCATGTCTTTTTAAAACTAATTAAAATTAAAATTGTTAGAAGTACTGTGGTAAACATTTTATATTAATTCAGAGATGTTAATTCAAGATACAGACTTGACCTGTTGTCACAGTCTTTAATGTGTATCAGTACATGTCAAAGTTTTAAGGAATGAACAAAAGACAGGACATGCTGTTCTGGGAAAATAATGAATAATGACAGGGTGCAAAGGTGATTATTGTCTTATAACAGCATGTCCCATCTTGTTTAATTCCTTTTATACGACAGCAATTTCCCAATGATTACAATTTTTGAAGTTTATTCAAGGACCGCATGCCATATTTTGATCCATTTAATATTGTGGAATGTCCACAAAAGAAGCTCCTGTTATCACTGTAAATAACAGTTCCTTCATGTTCTCTTGAAGTAAATAAGATACAAGCTTGATGCAGCTTGTTACAGGGAAACCACAAAGTATGGGCATTTTCAGGAAAGAAAGAAAGAGAGAGAGAGAGAGAGGATACATTGCACCTTTCTTTGTCACTAGGGTGGACCTGAATGGTACTTCTTTTTGATTTTTCGTATGTATCATCACTTGGGAAAGTGAATGTAACGGCTCTTTAAAACTAATTAAGGTACATTTATGATCATTTATAGTCATCTCATTATATACTGGTGTTTAAATTAGTTGTAAAGGTACACTATTTAGTAAAGGTACAAAAGACATACCCTTGAAAGTTCAACCCTGGTAATAAGCAACGGTACAATTTCATGCCTTTTTAACAACTCTAATAGAATTCTTTGTGAAAAGAAATTCTTTAAAAGTTTGGTGATGAAAAGCCTGTAAAACATGAACGTCTAGCATTGAGGAACTGTACGAGGTGCAGTATTTAAGAACATGAAAATAAATTCAATGCCGATGCATTCTTAACTGCAACTAATATGATACATATAATAGCTTTTATGTTTGAACACCACCCACCTAGCTACTCAAACATTTTCTTTTTTATGATTTATGTTAGTCACAGTAAATGCTTATAACTGCTACATAATGCACATTCTTGCTTGTCACTGGGGATATAGTGCCCAGTGCCATGCATAAATAATCACACACACCTTTTTCATTTCCATATTTTGTAGTATTACAACCTGGAACTTGATTGTCATATGTCATAATTTATTTATTTAGTGTTGTCATAACAAGATAGATATATCTGGGGGTTAACAAGAACAAACCCACACAGAGAGAACATGCAAACTCCACACAGAACATCAGCTGTGAGGTTTAAACTTGGAACCTTCTTGCTGTGAAGCAACAGCACTAACCACCACACCACTCTATATATATCATGAAGTTACACAAAATAGCCCATAATATTGCAGTGGGGGCAAATAAACTAGTTTCTTCTTCTTCCCATAGCCAGCAAGGGTCACTGGGGCACCACTGATTATTATTTGTTTTTAAATTGTCTTATGATGTTTTATTACTATCCTTTTATGTGTCTTTATGTCTTTGTTTTTTATGACCTATTTATGTTTTTATGTCTTTTTAAATGATCCACTAGAGGAATAGAATTTTGTCGTACATTGAACATAAAAGGAAATTTAATTGAAATTAACAGTCCATCATTGGCGTGTCTAGGGCATTTAAACTTGGTGGAGCCCATTCCTCTCCAAGCTTGATCAATGGACAATTTAGAATAGCCAGTTAGCCTAACTGCATGTCTTCGAGGGAAACCCATGCAAACACAGGGAGAACATGCAAACCTCATACAGAAAGATCCCCTTTGACCACCGGGCTCAAACCCAGAACCTGCTTGCTGTAAGGCAACAGTGCTAACCACTCCACCACCATAGAATAGCTTACAAATTTACAAATGTATAAATAAAAAAGGGTGGCACGGTGGTGTAGTGGTTAGTGCTGTTGCCTCACAGCAAGAAGGGCCGGGTTCAAGCCCTGTGGCCGGCGATGGCCTTTTTTTTTTTTATAATATGTTTATTGTGCAAACTTCAAAGCATATTACAGACAAAACACAGATCAGCTGTAAAGAAGAAGTCTGACATTTTCTTTCTTCCTTTTCCCTAGAGGTAAATCCAGTTGTAAGAGAGCATCCAGACAAAATAGCAATTAACCAACACCCCCGATTGACCCACCCACCCAGCCAGCCTGATCTTGCATAATGTACAATGTTCGCTTCATGTGGTAGATAAGAAGACAAGAAAGAAAATAAATAAAAAAAAGAATAGAATAACAACCATTGTAATAATAACAATAAATCAGTAAATAATAGTAATAATAATTATACTACTAATGAAACACACAATAACAAAAAAAAAGTAAGAAATTATGGTCAAATTTAAGAGTCTATCAAAGTTAAAGAGTTGACATAGGAGAGAAAGGGGTCCCATATTCTGTGATATCTTTTCACAGATCCTCTGACTGTGTGTTTGATTTTTTCTAAATGAAGAAAAGACATCAAATCTTTTAACCAGGAGGTTGTGCCAGGGGGATTAGGACTCTTCCAGTGTAACAAAATGCGTCGCTTGGCTATGAGGGCAGCAAACGCAACAAGGTCAGCTTGATATTTATTAAACTTGCCCATAGGAGACACACCAAAAATAGCAGTTAAGGGACAAGGGGTCAAGGGGATGCCCAGAATTACAGAGAGGGAGTTGAAGAAAGACGACCAGAAGGAGTTGAGCTTGGGGCAGGAGAAAAACATGTGTGTGTGGTCTGCTGGGGAGAGAGAGCATCTAACACAAGAATCATCTGTATCAGGAAATAAACTCTTTAGCCTGGCCTTAGTATAGTGGACCCTGTGAACCACTTTAAACTGAATAAGGCTCATACGAGCACAAGTGCAAGTGGAGCTGATCCTAAGCAGTGACTCTCTCCACCAGTCCTCGTCCAGCCCCAGCCCGAGCTCTTTTTCCCATGCATCCCTTAGCCATGAAAGGGAAGATACTTGCGAAGAGAGTAAAAGGTTATAAATTGACCCAATGCTGCTTTGTGATTTTGATGACGAAGACATTATATTCTCTAAAAGAGTCTTCTCAGGCAGTTTAGGAAAAGATGTAAAATTAGTCCTTACAAAACTATGAAGTTGGAAATATCTAAATCGGCCTTGAATTGACGGGCCAAATTTAGTGACAAGGTTTTCCAAACTACCAAATGTTTCATCTAGAAAAAGATCACAGAAAGAAACCAGGCCTTTCTTTTTCCATAGTTTAAAAGCTGGGTCTAGCAAAGAAGGTAGAAACAGGTGGTTGTTGCAAATAGGGGAAAGGACAGAGGAAGATTTTAATCTAAAATGTTGCCTGAACTGTTTCCAGATTTTTAGCGAGGAAAGTACAACAGGGTTATTAGTATACTGAGAGGGGCGCGTTGTGAGTGGAGCAAAAAGCAATGCGGGTAGAGAGGATGAAGTGCAAGAGCTAGCTTCTATAACACACCAGTTAGTGTCAGGGGAATGATACCATGATTTAAGCTTTTGGAGGTTAGCGGCCCAGTAATACAACTGCATATTGGGAAGTGCAAGGCCCCCATCTTGTTTGGGTCTCTGGAGGATAGATATTTGAATCCTGGGGGGCTTGCCTGCCCAGATGTAAGAAAGTAGAATGGTGTTGAGTGATTTAAAATAAGATTTGGGGAGGAAGAGAGGGAGAGTCTGAAAAAGAAATAGGAACCGGGGTAATACGTTCATTTTAATTGTTTCGATACGACCCATTAGTGAAAGAGGTAACACACCCCATCTCTGTAGATCTAATTTAAGCTTCTCAGTCAAATCCACAAAATTATTCTTAAAAAGTGAGCTAAAGGAATGTGAGATGTTTACACCTAAGTATTTAAAGCCACTAGGAGATAGATGGAAGGGCAGAACGTCAGGAGAAATCGATTTTGCTAACTGGTTAACAGGAAAACATACACTTTTTGTGATATTCAGCTTATAACCAGAAAATGTTCCGAAGGCCTCTAACAAATTTACTATTCCACCAACACAATTTACTGGGTCTTGAATGTATAATAATAAATCGTCAGCATATAGTGCTACTCTGTGTTCAACCCCTCCTCTGATTATACCTGAAAATAATGTGGAAGCTTTCAGGGCAATAGACAGAGGCTCTATAGCGAGAGCAAAAAGCAACGGTGAAAGGGGGCATCCTTGGCGCGTGCCACGCAAAAGAGGGAAAGGAGGCGAAATTTCTGAATTTGTTTTGACTCTTGCCAATGGAGCAGAGTAGAGAAGGCGAATCCATGAGATAAACTTAGGGCCGAATCCAAATTTCTGGAGGATTGTAAACAGATATTGCCACTCCACCCGATCGAATGCCTTCTCCGCATCGAGTGAAATAACCATCTCAGGATTTGGAGAAGCAGAGGGAGTCAAGATCACATTTAGAAGTCTACGTACACTAGATGACAATTGACGGCCCAAGATAAAACCTGTTTGGTCCTCTGATATAATGTCAGGGAGGCATGTCTCAAGTCGGCATGCCAGTATCTTTGCCAACAACTTTACATCATTGTTAAGCAAGCTAATTGGTCTATAGCTACTACATAAATTTGGGTCTTTATCTTTTTTAAGTATAAGAGATATCAGCGCCTCGTTCAGTGTTGGCGGCAAAACACCCCGTTCTAACGAATCATTGAAAACATCTAGTAATAAAGGGGCAAGCTGTACAGCAAACTTTTTAAAGAACTCAGCTGAGAAACCGTCTGGGCCAGGGCTTTTATTATTCTGCATCAGAGAAATGCAATAAGTGATTTCTTGTAGACTTAATGGTTTATCTAAATTTTCTGCTGATTCTCTATTTACAGTTGGTATATCTAAATTATTAAGAAATGACTCCATGACCGAGGTATCAGGGGGAGGTTCTGATTTGTAAAGGTTAGAATAAAATGAAGAGAACTCAAAATTTATGTTTGCTGGATCTGTTGTCAGTTTCTGAGAAGAGTCATATATTTGTGAAATAAAGTGAGAGACATGCTGATGCTTCAGCTGCGAGGCTAAAAGGCGACTGGCTCTGTCCCCGTGCTCATAGTAAGTTGCTCTTGTCCGTTGTAATAGATGTTCCGCTTTATTTGTTGATAGGAGGTCAAATTCGGTTTGCAACTGCAGACGTTTAGTTGCCAGAGCAGGATTTGGTGAAGAGGCATGCTGCCTATCAATGTCTAAGATAGAGTCCATAAGTTGTCGCTGCCTCATCCTTCTGGTTTTGGACAAATGCGCACTGAAAGAGATGATACGCCCACGTAAAAAAGCTTTCAGTGTTTCCCATAGAAGCGATGGGGAAATGTGATCAGACCTATTAGTCTCTAAAAAGAAATCAATCTCTGAAGATACATAATTGCAGAACTCTGTATCAGCCAGCAAACCCGTGTTCAACTTCCAGCCTCCTTGGTGCCTATGTGAACCCGAGGGGAAACAAAGCTCGAGTATGTGAGGAGCATGGTCCGAAGTTACTATGGCAGTGTAATCTGTAGATCTGACGAAAGGTAAAAGGGCCTTATCAATAAAGAAAAAATCTATGCGGGAGTAAACTTGATGGACAGTAGAGAAATAAGAAAAGTCTTTAGCATTAGGGTGAAAGAAACGCCAAGGGTCAACACACCCCACCCGATCCATCAGTGTTAATAAAGTCTTGGACATTGCTGTTGGTGTGGTCGATCTGGGCTGTGAACGATCAAGGCTTGGATCGATAACACAGTTGAAATCTCCTCCTAGTATAAGATGATGGGTATTTAAATTTGGCAGATGGGAAAATAACGTGGACATAAAATCTGGGCTGTCCCAGTTAGGTGCATACACGCTGACTAACACAACAGGAGTTTGATAAAGAATACCAGAAACTATAATGTAACGACCACCAGGATCAGAATATATATGATCAGGGACAAACTTGATTCGTTTATGTACTAAAATGGCTGTGCCTCTGGATTTACTGTCGATTGATTGATTTTTAATCTGTTTGTGTGGAGTGAGTGAGTGTGTGTGTGTGTGTGTGTGTGTGTGTTCCACCTCTCTGACCTTTACTCTCCGTGTTGTGACGTGTGCAGTCATGAGGCGTGTTAATTGAGCCCCTCCCGTGTTCAACTGCTCTCTGATGGACACTTCCTGTCTCTGGTTCTCACTCTGTGGACAGAATGATGACGATCATCTACCAGACGACTCAAGATTCTCTTTTCTTCCTCCTTTATTTTCTCTCGGCCTCTTCTCAGATGTTAATAATAATAAGCTGTTTACTTTTTACACAGCCTTAGTGCTGATGGTTCACACTCAGCAGCAACTCATCCTTACGTCACAGTGCAGTTAGCCACACCTCCCAATAAATAAAAGGAATGAGTGTGTGGTGCACAATAAACACGCCAGTCTATGTTTCATACAGATATAATACAGAGTGTTTAATAACCAATGTACAGAAGTGTTAATGTTGTGATCATGAGAACCCAAGCCCTCCTTGTGGGAACGTGTCAGTTGTCCACTTTTAAACCCGGGGTAATTAGCAGAAATGCTTAGTTTCCTCTTTTTAAAGTGCGCAATAAACAGAATGCTCAGTCAGTTAAAGATCTCCACAGATATTAACGATATAAATATTACAATCCATGAACCAACACCTGATGGGTTTGTTATTTTCCCACGTGTGTTTTAATGACTCCGGGTGTAAGAGTGGACCTGGGATTGTGCAGCGTAACAAAGCACCAGGAGTCCAGATCACTCGTCTCACTCCACTGCTCCATCAAACCTCCATCCAGGAACCAGAACCAGAAACCTGCAGCACGGAAACAGCTGTGAAACATCATCTCGCTTTGGGTTTGAAGCTGTGCTGATGTTCAGGTCTTATTTTCATGAAGTCTCTTTTTTATATAATATAAAAAAATCATAGAATTAATTTGTGATTTCTGCTCTGGTTTAGTAAACATCTGTAAATATTATAAACACACATTTGTGTTGTATACAGTTGAAAAATATCCCCACAGCATGATGCTGCCACCACCATGCTTCATTGTAGGAATGGTGTTCTCAGGGTGTTGGGTTTGCGGCACACGTGGCATTTCCCATGATAGCCAAAAAGATACATTTTAGTCTCATTTGACCAGAGAATCATCTTCCATGTGTTTAGGGAGTCTGCCACATGCTGTTGGGCAAACTCCAAACGTTTCCTTAAGCAATGACTTTTCTGGCCACTCTTCCATAAAACCTCACTCTGTGGAGTGTACAGGGTCCTTAAAGTGGTCCTATGGACAGATACTCCCATCTCTGCAGGTCCTTCAGTGTTCTCTTTGATGTCTTTGTTGCAGCTCTGATTAATGCCCTCCTTGCCTGGTCTGGGAGTTTTGGTGGGCGGCCTTCTCGTCAGGTTTGTAGTGGTGTCATTCTTTCCATTTTGCTATAATGGATTTAATGGTGCTCCCTGGGATAGACAAAGTTTGGGATATTTTTTATAACCCAACCCTGATCTTGTGGCACAAGTGGTTAGCACTGTCGCCTCACAGCAAGATGGTTCTGGGTTCAAGCCCAGGGGCCTTTCTGTGTGAAGTTTGCATGTTCTCCCCATGTCTGCATGGGTTTCCCCCAGGTGCTCCGGTTTCCCCCACAGTCCAAAGACACAGGTTAGGCTAATCGATGGCTTTAAATTGTCCATAGGCATGAGTGTGAATGGTTGAGAGGAGAAAACCTCAAACACAATCCAATAGAAGGCAATGGGAAACCACTACTGTAATGTTCCCTAGAAACTTTGATGGCTGAAGCCGTCAGAGCGGCCACATCACTGTAGTGATATGCCAAAATGGATGGATGGATTTCTTGTAGTAACAGCATAAAACAGGATCAACAACAATCTGTACAATCATATTGCACAAAGTAAAATTCTCTAAGGACATAGTCAAAACATACATTATGTGGCCAAAAGTTTGTGGACACTTGACCCATAAACTGTTTGTGGACACTTCCCTAAACTGTTGTCAAAAAGTTGGAAGGACACAATTGTATTCCAGTTTCCCTTCACTGGAACTAAGAGACTCAAACCTGTTACAGCATGAGAGGTGCCCCTGTGCACAAAGTGATCTCCATGAAGGTTGGAGTAGAAGAACTCAAGTGTCCTGCACAGAGTCAACTCAACCCCACCTATGGGATGAACTGGAACACCGACTGCACTCCAGACCTCCTCACCCAACATCAGTGTCTGACCTCACTAATGTTCTTGTAGCTGAATGATCACAAATCTCCAAAGCCATGCCCCAACATCTAGTGGAAAGCCTTCCCAGAAGAGTGGAGGATATTATAACAGGAAAGAGGAACTAAATCCGGAATGGGATGCTCAACAACACATATGAGTGTGATGGTCAGTTGTCCACAGCATTTTGGCCATGAGGGGCTCTCACGAACATTCTTAAATCCCCTTTAAGGGATGCACCATGATTTTTTAACCTGGGCCCTATTTTCCCATCTTTTTGGGTCCAAATATTTACTAGAGACAAAAACTAGTGAAACCAGTCCAGTATTGAGTTAGAATGCTATAACCAGCAACAACAAAACAGCTTTACAATGTAATCCTATCGGGCAATCATCCGTGTTAAAGTAATAACATTATTATACGTAAGAGTCTGACTGCATGGAAATGATCCCTACAGAGATACCCCTGTGTCTGTTTTTCTCAATAACTGTAAAGAAACTGGAGAAAATGACTGATTTTACACTCACTGTTTTACCATTCCCTTCTTCAGGTCTCTGAAGCAGTGCCCCATTCAGTGCCTGCAGTCAAATATTGCATGAGTGATGTTTTCTGGCTGAAATAAATTAGGATGGCCATCAAATTCAAATGTCTCATTCATATTGCTGTAATCAGCATTTGGACATTACTTTGGAAATAGACTTCTTCACAAATTATGTGTGACTTCTCCTTTTGTATACATCAGAAAACAGCCCTGGTATGATAAATTTCAGTGATGAAAACAAGTGGTTTACTTTGAAGTGGATGATACAATTTTGATTCAACATCATTATTGGGGGGTGGCACAGTGGTGTAGTGGTTAGCACTGTCGCTTCACAGCAAGAAGGTTCTGGGTTTGAGCCCAGTGGCTGACGGTGGCCTTTCTGTGTGGAGTTTGCATATTCTCCCCGTGTCTGCGTGGGTTTCCTCTGGGTGCTCTGGTTTCCCCCACAGTCCAAAGACATGTAGTTTGGTTGATGTCGGGCGGCCTTGGGCTGAGGTGCCCTTGAGCAAAGTACCGAACCCCTGACTGCTCCCTGGGTGCTCTGGTGTGGCTGCCCACTACTCTGAGTGTGTGTGCGTGTGTTCACTGCTTCAGATGGGTTAAATGCAGAGTATGAATTTCACTGTGCTTGAAGTGTGCATGTGCAAGGTTTCTTCTTAAAGCTGTTTGAGTTTTTGTCAGAGTTTGTAAGCACTTACAGATACAATTGCAGGGGAGAGTGGGTGCGTCGCAAACTGGTTAATTAATCCAAATTGTGAAGCGAGAATCAGAGTCAGGTTCAAGCTAAAGATCGGTCGATGTGCGAACAGGATATCAAAGATAAACCACAGTCTCCGAATCAGATACGTACTGTAACGTAACGAGGATCAATACAGCTAGAGTCAGGCCAAACCAACAAACAGCTCAGTATGATCAGGTCCAGGGATGCTGAATGATACTTCGCAAAGAGCATGAGTGTTTGCGGTCTTTAAATAAAGACAGCTGATGAGGAACAGGTGTGCTCTCAATCAATACTCGGGAGAAGGAGGGCGCTGTGGTGTCTGGGAGTTGTAGTCTGTGGCGGCCACGTTTGAAGGCTGCTACGAACTTGCGCAGTCACTGACAGTTTTCCGAAATGGGAACGTCTTTGGTATGGAGGGCTTTGCAATTTCTTGGTTACATGACAAGCAAGGCTGGTTTAAATTTGAACACACAAAAATTGGTAGCACTGTGATCTGCTGTGGTCCAAGAGGAATGAAGCTTCGAACGAGCACTTTATATCTACATCGGGCGTGCATCCACTTCCACGGAGCTGCCGTGTTGTGCTGCTGGACAAACCTCGAGAGAGCGCCTTCGCATTTGTTACAAGTGGCAGCGTGAATCTGGAAGGATGACCAAGACAACGGAAGAAGAGGAATAAGCGTTTGCTGGTGTTGGTTAACAAGTTTGACAACCCAAAATGTGAAAAATGGAGGATTGTACTTCTTAATGAGCACAAGTATGCTACAGAGGGGTAAAGGAGAAGCATTCAGTAGTTTACCATCAACTAAATCCTACCTAGTGGACCTTTAAACAATTGTGGCCACCTTGCTGAGGAAGCATCCTGCTTCACTTTATTTTAGAGACAGAAGGGATCGAGGACAAAGCAGGACCTAATCAGTCTTCTCTATTGTTGAAAGTGCGTGCTGCACGGATCAATTTGACATTGCATAAAAGTCATCTGATCCTTTTTTTAAACAAATGCAATGCTGATTAATAATTCATTCATGCATTGATTTGGTTTGACCTTTGTGTCGCCGAACAGGTCAATTATCTTATGAAGAAGGAGGAGAGGGAGAAAATATGTAAATAAAAGCATTCCCAGGCTTCTATTAATGTTCAGACACTTCCATTCATCATGATTATGGACGTGAAGAGACGAAAAAGTTTTTCGTGAGATGCTGACAGCTCACTGTTTACTTAACTATTAACGCTGACTTCAGTAATGCCCAGTGGTGGAAACAGGTTTGTGATTATGTCTGAGATGAGACTTGTAATGGCGCGGAGCTGTCAGGAGATCTATGGGCCTGAACAGCTGCGAGACATTCAGCTGCGGATCTTTGCTTCATGAAAGCGAAGCCAGAAGGAGTTCGAGTTCAAGGGGTTCAAGTCTCTGCCTCCCTGGAATACAACAAGCTAGCGATGTGTGTTGGACGAGCACCAGTTGCTTTGAGTTTGATGACAAAAACATTTTTCTTTCCCCCATGTCATAAGAGCAATTGCATCAGTGTGAAATGATGGCAGGAAAATAAAAACAAGTGTGGACGTGAATAGATCAATTCTGTAATGAGTTCCGTAATGAAATCATCTCAGTTACACATGTCTGCGAGATGAGAGCTGAGAGAGTATTGGCTTCCAGCATATTTAATGAAAATGTGGCGTCATAGACCACACTAATGAACAAGATGCCACTGTGCCATCCCTCGGCAATCATGTTGACCAACACTCAAGATCAAACTGTGAATATATCATCCTCCGAACTGTAACTTCCAGATGTTCTTCATAACGATATGCTTGATAAGTTTAATATGATGGCAGGCTTCCTGCAAAATGGAAATTCATCATGGTCTATCTATATGGTCCGTCTATTGTGAAAAATAAAAAAATATGTGGTTTTAACCAAACTTGGGTTATTATGCCAATAATATGATATCTCTGCACACACTGGCTGGCTACAGCCTTGATTCTTTGTGGCATGGATTCCACGAGGTAGCACAGAAAGAAACATTCCTTTGAGATCTGGATTCGTGTTGACATGATTGCGTCACGCAATTGCTGCAGATTTTTCTGGTGCACTGTGATGCTGTGAATCTCTCGTTCTACCACATCCCAAAGGTATGGTGGCCAAGAGATGCCAAAACACTTCCCAATTAAGACAACACTCCCAAATGGAGACAGCACTTGCAAACACAGAAAATACACGCATCAATTCGAGAAGGCATAGCTGCATCATGGAATATCTTAAGAAAATGATTGCAAACATAGAGAACCTAAATGAATAGAGCCTACAGCAGACGCAACAATTTGACCTGAGAACGTGTTGACTGAGAATTCAGACAACACACACACACACACAGAAATGCATGCGTTAACTCTTAAGATAGCTCTATTTTCATGTTTGATTATTGAATAGAGACATTATTCATGTTATTTATTGTCTTGTTGATACAAGCTAACTCAGTAATAACTAAATAAAGTTCAACTTAATCTACCCCTTTCTTTGTGTTGCAAATACCTCCAGTGCGTTGTGACTACTTCTGTTGGGTTTTGTTGTGGCTACTTCTGTTGGGTTATGAAGACTTTCAATGTATTGTGGCTACTTCTATTGTGTTATGTTTACTTTTGTTGTGTTGTGACTACTTCTGTTGTGTTTTGTTGTGGCTATTTCTGTTGTGTTGTGGCTACTTCTGTTGTGTTTTGTTGTGGCTACTTCTGTTGGGTTATGAAGACTTCCATTGTATTGTGGCTACTTCTATTGTGTTGTGTTTACTTTTGTTGTGTTGTGGCTACGTCCATTGTGTTTTGTTGTGGCTACTTTCGTTGGGTTGTGAGGACTTCTGTTGTGTTGTAGCTATTTCCATTGTCTTGTGGCTACTTTTGTTTTGTTGTGACTACTTCTGTTGTGCTTTATTGTGGCTACTTCTGGTCTGTTGTGGCTACTTCTGTTGTGTTTTGTTGTGGATACTTCTGTTGTGTTGTGGCTACGTCCATTGTGTTGTGGCTACTTTTGTTGTGTTGTGACGACTTCTGTTCTGTTGTGGCAACTTTTGTTGTGTTGTGACTACTTCTGTTGGGTTATGAAGACTTCCATTTTGTTGTGGCTACTTCTATTGTGTTGTGTTTACTTTTGTTGTGTTGTGACTACTTCTATTGTGTTTTGTTGTGGCACTTCCATTTTGTTGTGGCTCCTTTCATTGGGTTGTGAGGACTTCTGTTGTGTTGTGGTTATTTCCATTGTCTTGTGGCTACTTTTGTTGTGTTTTGGCTACTTCTGTTGTATTGTGACTACTTCTGTTGTGTTTTGTTGTGGCTACTTCCATTTTGTTGTGGCTACTTTCATTGGGTTGTGAGGACTTCTGTTGTGTTGTGGCTGTTTCCATTGTCTTGTGGCTACTTCTGTTGTGTTTTATTGTGGCTATTTTTGTTGTGTTGTGGCTACTTTTGTTGGGTTATAAAGACTTCCATTGTGTTGTGGCTACTTCCATTTTATTGTGGCTACTTCTGTTGTGTTGTGGCTACTTTTGTTGGGTTATAAAGACTTCCATTTTATTGTGGCTACTTCTGTTGTGTTGTGGCTACTTCTGTTGTGTTGTGGCTTCTTTTGTTGTGTGGTGGCTACTTTTGTTGGGTTGTGAAGACTTCTGTTGGGTTGTGAATGCCTCCATTTTGTTATGACTATTTCATTTGCATTGTGAAGACTTCTGTTTTGTTGGGGCTACTTTTGTTGAGTTGTGGCTATTTCCTTTGCGTTGTGGCTACTTGCAGCGTGTTTGTGTTTGCAGGTGCTGTCTGAATTTGCAGTATACACATTCTCATATTAGATTGTTGCCTGTGCTGGAGGCTATATTTGCCCCGTTCCCTATGTTTACAATCATTTTCTATTTCTCAATTTGCAAGATGTTTCACGATGCAACTACATGTTGTTGAACTGCATGTGTTTTCTGCATTTGCAAGTGTTATCTTAATTTGGAAGTGTTGTGGCTACTCTCAGCCACCGTACAAAGGGTTTTATTGGGTTCAGATCCAGTGACTGGGAAGGCCACTGAAGAACACTGAACTCATCACCATGTTCATGAAACCAGTTTGAGACAATTTGTGTTTTGTGACATGGTGCGTTATCATGCTGGAAGTAGCCATTAGAAGGTAAATTGTGGCCATGAAGGGAGGCACCAATAGCAACAATACTCAAATAGGCTGTGGCATTTAAGCAATGATTGGTATTAACAGGCTCAAAGTGTGCCAAGAAAACATTCCCTACATCATTAACCACCTCCACCAGCCTCAACTGCTAACACAAGGCAGGTTGGTTCCATGGATTCATGCTGTTGATGTCAAATTGTGATCCTTCTACCATATCCATATGGGAGCAGAAAACTAAGATCCGTCAGACTAGGTGATGTATATCTCCAACTGCCCAGTTTGGGTGTTCACGATCTCCTCAGATTCTTGTTCTTGCCTCACACATGAGGAACTTAATGTAATCTTCTGCTGTTGTCGCTCAACCGCCTCATGGTTTGACTAGTTGTGCATTTTGAGATGCTTTTCTGCTCACCACAGTTGTAAAGAGTGACTATAACGCCCACGCTCCATCCTACAGACAAAAGAAATCAAGTGTCACTTGTTAAAATTAAAGCTTTACGATTATCTACTTTCTACAGAAAGTGCAATCAAGAGGCAACATTACTGTATATTCTTCAAACTGATAGCAGCACTTCAATCAGTTGATGATGAATATTACTGATATACACAGGCAGTATATCATATCAGAAATGAACTCAACTATGCAAACAAACTTTCCTGACCATTTCAGTGGGAACACACCATGTCAGCAGTTGGAATCGTACAGCATCGCTGTTGGAGAGGGATCTTTGTCATCCATTTTCCCGGCTCTGAATAAACGCATTTATGTGGAGTGCTGAGCCAGGCTTGGCTAGATTTGTTTTTATGGGATTTTATATGATTGTCCTCACAGGTCAGTGCTGAGCAGAAAAAAAAAAAGAGAGAGAACAATGCAGACTGGACAAAACCATCAGGATTCTGGCAAACTCACTCATGTATGCTTTCTCCACGGCTCTCCTTCCCTTCCTCCACATATTCACTCTGCCAGTTACCTGACTAGTCAGTATTCACTGAAATGATGTAGGACATTTTAATTACCACACACACACACACACACACACACACACACACTGGAAACATGTTTGCTCCATCTACTGGTAGGAACAGAAAGCTCTCCTAAGCTGCACAGCAAATTGAATCTGATGTTTATAAGGACTGAGTTGATTCATTCTGTTTATTTCTTCACATCTTCATATGATAGAACAAAAAGTCGAATTCGAAACATTCAAGAGAAAAAGTGCTAATTACAGATTATTACACAGAGACGTGTTGGTTTTCAGACCTTTTATCAATTATCCTTTACTTTATGTTTTGGCATGAGTAGTAGTGCTATGAGCAGCCATGATCCAACTTCTTTATTCCTTTGACTGATTAAGGATCCAAAGTTGTCTCATCTCATCTCATTATCTCTCGCCGCTTTATCCTGTTCTACAGGGTCGCAGGCAAGCTGGAGCCTATCCCAGCTGA
>JAOBAM010000019.1:35334227-35345067 GCA_025212355.1 Notarius kessleri
AGATGCAGGTGGGTTTGATGGAGATAGTGGGTTTGAAGGAGATGGGGTGGGTTTGATGCAGATGAGGTGGATTTGGTTGAGATGGTGTTGGTTTGAAGGCAATGGGGGGTGGGTTTGATGCAGATGGGGGTGGGCTGGCAGCAGCATTGGTGTGCATGACCTTGGTCTGCTCCCCAGTTTCTATCCCAATCAAGCTGTCTTTAATCCTGTCTCTGTCTCTTCCCCTCTTTCTTTCACTCTGTCTCTTTCAATCTCTTGCCCTTCCCTCTTTCTCTCTCGTGCTATCAGCAGGCACTGAAAAATAAATAATGCATCAAAATGCATTAAAATTGTTCACCAGACTTTAAGGGCAAAAATAGAGGGGGCTGAAGGAGGAGAAGAAAAACAGACTCTTTGTGTGTGTGTGTGTGTGTGTGTGTGAGAGAGAGAGCGAGAGAGAGAGAGAGAGAGAGATTATGACTAAGAACAAGTGAACTTTATGTAAGGACACGGGTCTATTCTTAATTCAGCTCCCATCGAGGGACATTTTCATGTCTACTGGACCTAAGTGAAAGCACCTCCATGGCCTTTGTGCAGTCTGACTCTATTACTGTGGGTTATTTATTGTACTGTAGAATAATCATCTTCAGTCTACACTTAGTACAAGAGGAATAAAAGACTTTGGGGTTTGCTGTTATAGCTAAATACTCAACTATGTGGTGGTGTGATGCGGCCAACTCGAAAGATTTTACCATGTTGGAAAAGGTAAAGGAACAGCCTTGTAGGCTGTGGGGCGCCCCCTAGCATTCGGGCTCGGACACAGACTCAAGTGCCGGATAAACAAGTACTTTTTTATTTGCACAGGTGTCAGGGTGATGGGAAAAGGTTGAGCATGTGTGAGGTATCAGTGATTCGCTCAGTCCTGGCTAGTAAATGGTTGAAGGAGCTCAACAGGGTAAGAAAGGCATCGACGGCAAGACGGCTGAGCGCTGTCGGAACTGGAATCTGTTGGCAGATACAGAGAGCAGCAGAGACTTGTTACTTCCTCTCTCTCACTATCCTCCTACTCACCCAACTGGTGAAGCGGCATCCTCTTTTATCCTCCCCGCGCCTTGTGAAAGGAGATTGAGCGCCTTGATTATTGAGGTGCAGCCGTGGTGCGTTAGATGTCCCCAGCCCTTGGCTACGTGCATATCGTTGATAAACAGTGGTGCTGAGGCGGTGCTGTCAGTGGAGAGGGGCGCTGTTCTTTCAGCACCACTGTCACAGCGAGGCGAGGAGCACTTGCCATCTTGTGCACAAGGGCCCCCAGGGCGCTATTACAAAGCACTGGCCCTGGAGACTCCTTGCATTCTCAATACAAAAGTGTATTCGAGCAAGAGGGCATTTACATAAACCTTACATTTAGAACACCTTCTGGCCAATCAGAATCGAGAATCAGAAACAGCGCTGGACGGACTGACAGATGGTTTTACAAAACCGTGATGCTGCCGCACCAGAAAAGGAAGATCTGTAAAACATTATAACATGAAGTTTATTGTGATAGCAAGACATTTTTCACGTTATAATAAGACAGTTTCACGTTATTACGACATACAAAGTTATCACGTTATAACGAGGAACTTTTCTTAACGTTTTACATTAAAACAAGTTATGATGTTAAAACGTAAAACATCATAGTATATTGTTATAACAGGAAAATATCTTGGTATCATATGTTATAACGTTATACTGGTCTGTTTTTCTTTTTCTGGCATAGAAGCAATACACTTCCGTATGGTTTAGTTCATGTAGCTAAGGAACATTATTTTAATTATGAAAAAAAATTATATATGTGAAAGATTTTAGGCTTACGAAACTATTTTGCTCAAATATGATAAATCATCAGAAGTAAATAAAATAGCCTCTGTGAGGCTGGAGCTCATACCAGCCACTGTTGTTGTTGTGTGTGAGTTTGAAACCCGATCAATCCTGTAGGAGGAGTAGCGATTTTCGTGAAATTGTACGTGACCCCTGTTTAGCCTCATCCATGGTAGGTGGTGCCACCTAGTGAACAATTCTTTTTGGAATAATATGTCTTTAGAGTCTTCTGGGTGAGTTTCAGTGAAAACTTCTCAGCAGTTTACGAAGAGAAGCATTTAATGTGACGAGTCACACAAAAATTTCAGACGGCCATAAAATTGTAAATATGACAGATGGCGCCACTCTCTTGACAACTTTTATACATGCCAAACCTAGGGAACATTCCATATGAGTTTGATCAAACTCTGATCACTCTTATAGGAGGAGTAGTGATTTTCGTGAAACTGCACGTGACTCCTGTGTAGCCTCATCCATGGTAGGTGGTGCCACCTGGTGAACAATTCTTGTTGGCATGTCTTTAGAGTCTTCTGGGTGAGTTTCAGTGAAAACGTCCCAGCAGTTTACAAAGAGTAGCATTTAATGTAACGAGTCACACAAAAATTTCAAACGCCCATAAAATCGTAAATATGACCGGTGGCACCACCATCTTGACAACTTTTATACACACCCAAATGGGAAACATTGTATGCGAGCTTGATCGAAATCCGATCAATCCTGTAGGATGAGTATCGATTTAAAAATTGTAAATTGTGCTAGAATATTATTTCAATCATTTTCCTACCCATCAACACATTCAGCGAGCCCTTGTGCCCTGTGCATGGGGGCGGAGTTATCCTGGAAGTGACCACTCCCATCAGGAGAGATATGTTAGGTACTGGTTAAAGGTGATCAGTTGATCAGAGATAATGATGTTGCTGATATTCATAAAAATGGATTGTGGTGTAATTTATCACGATATTCATATTGTATCGCTTTTCCTGTAATGCACAAACCGTGCATTTACACCACGTGTGTTTTTAATTGTCAGGACCTGTTACACTGCCGTCTCTTTCGCTTCTCTGTGCACTTCTTTTTTTCGTTCATTATCGCTCTCTCTCTCTTTCCTTTCAGCTCCCGCCATTCTCCTCCTGCACTGCCAGGGTTCAACGGCGGAGCCGAGTTCTTCCCCTCCTGCCCTTCTCCTCTCTCTCTGCCCCTCCCCCTCTGGCAGCGTGGCGATTGGCATTATTAAAAATTGATTGGTGCCGACCGCTCAGCGGTGTGCATGTATTATTGAGGTGGAGTTGGTTGGGAACCTGCCACGAGTGACGGCAGAAAAATGAAACGCTTTTAAATGGCGCGAGGCTTTCACATGGTGCTGCCTTCAGACTGGAAATTAAACGCCACACACACACACACACACACACACAAACCAAGCTGTCCACTCACACTCGTGCACTTGCCTATGTGCCCATGTGTACATTTGACAGATCCACCGGTCTGTCATTCTCTTAAACATCTCACACACACACACACAGCTGAGGCTTCGTCACTGAGACATATCTGAACTGTATAAAATGTGTATGAATGCTGCACCTGTCCCTTTATGTTCACTCTCAAATCTAACATCTGGCTCTTTCTCTTTTTCTCTTTCTCACTCTCTCTCTCTCTTTCACTCTCTTTCCCTCTCCTCCCCACCCTATCTTTTCTCTCCTTCCTCGTCCATCCCTCTCTCGCTGCACAGATGAACAGGCCGATCCAGGTGAAACCTGCCGACAGCGAGAGCAGAGGAGGTAGCACTTCGCTTTTCATTCTCTCTTCTTTTCTTTTGTGCATCGCTGTCACCTCAAATCAGCATCACTATTACCAACAGATGTCACAGTGACTCCTGATCGTAAGTGTCATATTTAATGGCATACCTCGATCAGAGATGACAGGGCTACAGGACCCGGAGGAGAGCGGACAGTTCCGCACCCGTGCTACGTTCATACCCTTTATCTTGGTGCAAGAAAAAACAATGATGAAGATGTCTGTTTCGATTTACTCGAGATAGATTTCTAATAATAGGACCGTTGGATTTTTTTTTTGACATTTTACATTTCACTCATTTCACTTATTCACTCATTTGGCGGACGCTTTTGCCCAAGGCAACTTATGAGTCAATATTATGAGTCAGAACCCAGAAGAAGCACAGAGCAAAAATATTTAGAGATGAAAATGAAAAATAAGATTCAGTGGTGTAACTTCATTTACACATTGAAATTATCCAAAAGAAAAAATAGCATTGGGTTTTTTTTTTTTTAAGTGAATGTTTTCTTGTCAATTAATAACTTATAGCGTGTGAAAATCATTCTTGCTTATTCTTCCAAACTTTGACCTTGAAAGCACTTGGTTTAACTTGTCTTTACTTTTTTTGTGATTTAATATATCTATACAGTCCTGTGCAAAAGTCTTAGGCACATGTAAGACCAAAAATGGCTTAAAAATAATGAAATGAAATGTTTCAACATAAAAAAAAATACTATAAGCAGTAAGCCATAATAAATGAAATAAAGTCGATATTTGGTGTGAAACGACCCTTTGCTTAAAAAAAAATAGCAGTCTGAGGTCCACTGAGTGCAGTTTTATAAGGAAATGAGCTGTAGGTTTTACTGAGCATCTTCCAGAACCAGCCACAGTTCTTCTGAACACTTTGATTGTCACACTTGCTTCTTAATTTTGCACCAAAACCCAGTAGCCTTCATTATGTTTTCTTTTTTTAATCTGAAATGTGGGCTCTTATGTAATATGCTGCTCAGATACAAAAAAAAAAAATTCTGTAACATTTAATTTTGTGCTGGAAAACGAACGTTTGGAACTCTAAAATGTTTTTGTCCTGACTCGATAATGTAGAAGTCATAAAATTGAAATCTATAACAAAGCTTGTATGAAAAAAAATCAGGTGCCTAAGATTTTTGCACAGTACTGGATATATGGTGTGAGCAAAATGTCTTTGTGTGTGTGTTATCTCAGCCCGAAGGAAAGACGTACGCCTCACAAAAGAACAGGAGAGCAGACTTCCATCTCACTGGCTAAAGAGCAAAGGGGCACACACGACCATGGCCGACGCCCTGTGGCGCCTGAGAGACCTCATGTTAAGAGACACACTAAACATCAGACAAACATACAACATCCAGAACATCTAAACCAGTACTGGAGTGCCACAGCAGCAGCATTGCACAAATTCTCAGTTGCCGAACACATCTGATCAGACTCATCAGGTTTAACATTGACCTGGATGAGTTCAGTCAAGGGGTTTCACATGAAGAAAACACTAAACTGTGGCACTCCGAGATGTAACACAATTAACTGAAACCATTCCTGTTCATTCGCTAACACAAGAGTCACCTTTATAGTTTGAATGTGTCGTTTTGTAAAATGTCCACCGTAGTCCTTCGTGTTCTTGCGTGTAGTGTGACTCCTAGCACTTTGAACCAATTTGTATTTTAGTTTGATATTAAATGTTGCTCTCAGATATAGATTTTCATTAAATCTTCTATGATTGTTGATGCCTTCATTTTCCATGCGCCATTTCGAAGATAGAGACTTTCATACAATGTTGTGGAACAGTCGTCGATGACTGACTTGATTTTGTTTTAAGACTTTGTTCTTGGTTAGGAAAGTAAAATCGTCTTCACGATGTCTATGAGCATTTTGAATGCAGCTTTAGTTCAGTAAAGTGGTTCCCTACCAGACGTAGGTGGGATTTCTTTTTTTTTTTCCCAAGAAGATGTGGCCTGATTATATTTTCATTTAGATGAACTTGAAAGAATTTCACACAGCAAATATCATTTGCTGCTGAGCCAGTGCTTCAATAAAACTGCCATTCACAGTACTTTTTGCCCTTTCATTTTTTTCCAGTTTACATTTAAATAAATAGTTCTGCTTTAAAGTTTTAAGAAGTCATAAACAGTACATCTTGACTGTTTATTGGTTGAAGAATAGACAAAAAATATATTTTATGAAAATAAACTCAATCACAGGAGAAATGCATATCCATTACAACCTGGAATCAATTCATCCATTATGTTTTAATTACTTTTCTTTAATGTATTTATTTGTTTAAATACAAAAATAAATAGTCTTGTTTTAAAGTTTTAAGAGGGATCATAAGCAGTACATATTTACTGTTTATTGGTCAAAGAATGGATGGACATTATAATTTGGATCCAAAAATGAAAATAATTATGATAATGAAATTAATGATGATGATGTATGTTATGAAAGATATATTGCTTCTGTTATTTATTTAAAATAGTTGTGCAAAAAAGTCATAACAATAACTGTACAAAACAACAATAGATAAAAATGTGAACTCATTTAACCTTGCACTCCTCATTTAAAAATAATTTTGATTGATTTTTTTTAAATCACAGGAGAAATGCATAGACATTACAACCTGGAATAAAATAAATAAATTCCAGTAATTCCAATTACTTTTGCTTGATTGGGGTTGCGTCACTGCCTGCAGGATTGAATGAAGCGTCATTCTTCCAGCAGTCCTACCCAGATTCTAAGAGATCCCGCCTTCTGCACCATGATTGGTGAGCATTCGATATTCTTCGTAGAATTGTCCAATCAGAAGCGTGCATGTGGGCGCTTACGACCAGAGCCAATCCGAGCGCGGCTTGTCGGAGTACAGGTGGGAAAATAACACCAGGCTGCGGGAGTGGAGGGCGGTTGAACAGGGCCTTTCTGCACCGTCTTATTTATATTTTATTTTCTCCCCCAAACAAAAATAATAAGTTTTCAGACATGCAGAGAAAAGGGATGGCGCTGCGTTTGTGCAGCTGGTTGTTGTTTTTCAACGGCTTGTTGTGTGGAGTTTGGACTGACGGCTTGGTGAATGAGGACGTGAAGCGGACGCTGGATCTCAGCTCGCACCTCGCCAAAATATCCGCCGAAATCCTGCTAGCAAACCCCGGAAACTCCGCTGTGCAGAGCTTCACCCTCGCCCTGGAACCTGAGCTCGCCCCACACCTCGCCTACATCGGAGCGTCTGTAAGTAGTTCAATAAATATACCAGAGAAAAGCTGGAACATTTACAGCGCATTCACTCTGAAACGACGGCTGTATACCAAATGCCTCCCAATGACCAATAAAGTCCACTACATAAAGTGTAGGCGCCATTATTACTTCCCTTACCTATGTAGGGAACACGAAGATATTTGGAACTCCGTCGAAGTCCTTTCGCTAACTTACTAGCCTGCTAACCACCAGCGCTAACTCGACTAAACTAGCTCGTACATTGTTTTTACAAATTACCAATTCTTACCACAAGCTAAATTAACAACGTAATTATTAATGTGTAATAAACAGCCCTCAAATTAGCTTAACTAGCATCGACTGTTTATTAGCGCTAGCAACTTTAGCACAGCTGGTTTATCATTTAAAGCCTGCTTAAGCACTTTCCAGAACTTAGATAATAAGCATTACTGGACGGAAAGTGCAAAATTATAACTGTAAAAATGCTTTATCTTTTTTTTTTAATTAAATACTTTTAATTAGTGTGTTTTTGAAAATGTTAGCATTAGCGCGTGCGTTTGCAGCGCGCCACTGTTTGCGTGACACGTAAGCGTTGTGTGAAGTAAACACTTCCGGGTTGTTCTCTCTTGCTCGTGCTCTGGGCTCTTACAAACTACACAGGGCAGATAATGCATTGTTATAACCATAATTCAGATTAAACTACTACAGTATTATAACCAATGTTTCACCCTTCAAATGCATGTGCTGCATTTGCAGAGCTTTTGTTAACATCTTGTTCACCTGGGATGAATCCCACATGACTTCCTGTCTGTGTGCTCCAAAGTACACTCAATTTGACATTCTGATCTCTTATTGTAACCAGGTCAAAGGTGAAGAGGAGGAAGATGAAGCTTTGGAACTGAAGGAGACAACAATTAAAGGACAGAGGTGAGTGATGAAGCTCCTTTTAGAGGAAATGAGCAAATGCAGACTCAAACTCAGAAGTTGCCAAATGACGCCATAAATTACTTTGCACATTGTTTATTTGCATATCAACGTTTATTACTTGAACAATGAGGTTTTTTTTTTTTTTTTTCTATCGACATTCAGAATGCAATAGAATAGTTGTATGACAACAAAGTTGTCTTTGGTCATAGTATAATCGACTATTTGCGTATTTACAAAACGCTGTAAATTCTATTAAGAACGTGGACAGTAAGGAGCAGGTGTGAATGACATGGCATGAATGAAATGATCATGTATTTCCTGAACATATCAGCTAGCTTTGTTGTGCCTGTGTGAGTTCAATGCTGATACAAAGGTCGCTTTAACTCCATATGCAAAACTGGGTCTCGATCCTGCTGCAAAAACACACACTTATCCATCTCACTTGCTGTCTTTCGTTCTCTTGCAGTGGGACATTCTTCGACGTACATTTGCCCTCGGCCCTGGCAGCTGGTGCTAAGCTGCGTGTGAAGGTGGAGACGGTGTTCAGCCACGTGCTCACACCTTTCCCCACTCACATCACGCAGGCCGAGAGACAGCTGGTGGTGTTCCAGGGCAATCACTACCTGTATTCGCCTTACCTTACCCGTAGCCAGACCACCCGCGTGCGCCTCGCCTCTAAAACCGTCGAGAGTTACACCAAGCTGGGCAACCCGAGCAAAAACGATGAGGTGATCGAATATGGTCCGTTCAAGGACATCCCTGCATTCAGTCAGGTAAGCGGGATATGATAAAGTCATGGAGATTTACCTCCCCCCCCAAAAAATCCTCTAATTTAAGTTTTAATAGTGTTATTTGGTTTTCTGGCGCTGACACACACAATACAGTATTTTTAAATCTTGCACCGGATAAACAATCCAGCACCTAAGTGCTGTCTGGGGATCCAACCTAGTTTTGCTTGGATTATTGTACGTTTTTAGATTTTTTTTTTTTTCTTTTTCCCCCCATCCTAGACTGTTATGTGACTCAGAATGTGCCCTTTTATTCCTGTAGGATACCATGAAGATCCACTATGAGAATAACGCACCGTTCCTCACAATCAGCAGCATCACACGCACCATCGAGGTTTCCCACTGGGGCAACATCGCCGTGGAGGAAACCATCGACCTGAGACACACAGGGGCGTACCTTAAGGGGCCGTTCTCCCGCTACGACTATCAGAGGCAGTCTGATAGTGGCATCTCCTCCATCAAATCTTTCAAGGTTGGATCTGCAAATTGTTTCTTACCATCTCTGCATTACAATCTGTTCTCAGAAAGGATTGACTTTATTTGTCCTGTGGGTGCCCCCCTCCAAAAAAAAATATATATATATTTTCAATTTCCTCTGCTTACAGACGATCCTCCCTGCTTCTGCGCAAGATGTGTACTACCGGGATGAGATCGGGAACATCTCCACCTCTCACCTGCAGGTCCTGGAAGACTCTGTTGAGGTCGAAGTCCGCCCCCGTTTCCCCCTATTTGGAGGGTGGAAGACGCATTACATCATCGGATACAATCTGCCCAGCTACGAGTATCTCTACACCTTGGGTACGTTTTTCCTTATGAAAGCTTCAAATTGCTGATATTACATCACGTTACGTTTTATGTAATGTTTATTTAAAATAGCACATTTTAACTGCACTCTATTCGCTTTTATTCCTTGTAATAATTGTTGTCTGTACATTTTAATATTTGAGAGCGCATTAATACTCAGCTTTTTAATACTTTGTTTTTTGCTCCACAGGTGATCAGTATGCTTTGAAAATGCGTCTGGTTGATCACGTGTATGACGATCAGGTTATTGATGAACTTACCGTCAAACTGATTCTCCCAGAGGGAGCAAGGTATCGCATGTTCATTTCAGATCAGGACATTGAAGCCGGTTGACATTTTAATCTCAGTAACTATGTATAACCTGCTAAAGTGTTTAGAAATCATAGGGAGACTAAAAATCATTTGCAGAAATGTTGCTTTATTTTTTAATAATGCTGGTCATAAATTAAACGCACAACCTGCTACCTTTTATTTTTATTTTTTTTAGGAATGTACATTTGGAAACTCCATACCCCATCGAGCGAAGCCCTGACCAGCTGCATTATACCTACTTGGACACTTTTGGCAGGCCTGTTCTGGTGGCCACTAAAAAGAACCTGGTGGAGCAGCACATTCAGGACATGGTGGTAAGACTCGCTGGAGATGCCATTTGACGTTTGCAGAAGGACTCTGAGGGAACAACTGTTTTATTGACGTGAGAAGAGAGCTAACTTGTTTCATGGATGTTTCACAACAGTTGTAACTAGAAATGGATAAAAATTGTGGTAATTGGCAAATTGCTGAGAGTTACAAGGAATAAAGCACTCAAGGATGTGCCGTTTCAAAATAATCAGCTTCAGGGTGATGACAGTAACTCTGCTTCACGTTGGCCCACATCTGACCATCCTGTTACTGGTTATATTTCTAGAAGTCATAGCCACTAGTTGTAGATCTTAATTTATGTGGCATAATACTATAAACCATGGGATTACTTCTCATTTATGTTTATGCATCTTTCCAGGTTCACTACACCTTCAATAAAATCCTGATGCTGCAGGAGCCATTGCTGGTGGTCGGTGCGTTCTACATCTTATTCTTCACGGTGATCGTTTACGTTCGTCTCGACTTCTCCATCACCAAGGTGTGTGGATGGTTTTTTCAGCTGCGAAGTTATTACAGGCATACAACAAATGCTGTCTTATTAGGTTTTTTTTTTGTTTTTTTTTCTTCCAGTTATACAAAATACAATATAAAATAGTTTGATATATTTTAACAAATTCCCATCCTACAAATAACCTTGACCCTGTTGCACCATTCCAGATCGACCATTTAAGGTAAAACTTGGGCTCGTCCGGGAGTTGAACCCGGGACCTCTCGCACCCAAAGCGAGAATCAGACCCCTAGACCAACGAGCCAAACTATGGCCCTTTTAAAAAAAAAAAAAAACAAACAAACAAACAAAAAAAACCTGTACCCTTCTTTCTCCGTGGCAAAAG
>JAOBAM010000019.1:35942582-35954302 GCA_025212355.1 Notarius kessleri
ACTGCAATTCATATAGGTAATTTTGGAAAATCTGAGAAAAATATGATTTGCATAATAATTTGGAACACAGTGTAGTGCAGTTTGTACCACAACACTGTCAAATTCTGGATCTTGAGGTGGGTTCATTTTCTTTCTGTTACAGCACATCGGATAGCGGAGCAGATCAGATCAGTGCAAATCACAGCCTTATACGATATTAACACACACAACGTTTCTTTAGTACCAGCTCATTCACAGGGACATGTACGGCGGACGCTCCATGTAAACGGACGAAAAAGTAACCTGTGTGAAATTTGCTGAAACATTTCTGAAAGGAGTCTCCAGTGTCAGGGCTTTAAACAGTCAGCGGTAAAGCAGGAGCTCAGTTTCCTGCTGACAGCACGTGCTCAGGCTTTTCCAGGCCTGGAAAAGTGTCTCCAGAAGCACTCTCAGTGATACGGATAAACCCAGGCCTGGGCAATAGGGATTGTTATCGGTCTGGTGTGAGCACCGACCACATAAACTACAGGGGACCCATTTATTTATAGTGATGGTTATAGTTGAAGTTATTAGTTTTGTGAGATTGGGCCTTAAATCCTAATTCACTTTGGTAAATCAAGAATGACTGAGGTGAATCCAGATTCACCTGATTTCAAAAAATCACCTGTAACATAACCATATACGGATAAACAGTATGATGCATCATTCTTTCAGAAATAAACTAGATAGAACTCGATACTAACGGCGTCGATGGGGATGCCTCCGCCCGGTAGACCTTATTAAGTTGTGATTTGGGGATGGACATTTGACCTCACAGTAATCCTGACCTGGTGAAATTACTTTGAGATATTGTGTTCACAAGGTTTTCGGACAGACATTTGACCTCACAGTGACCTTGACCTTAGACCTTTTGATTTCAAAATCTAATCAGTTCATGTTTGTCCCAAAGCGCACAAATGGTGAAAGTTTGGTGAAATTCCTTTCATTAGCCTTTGAGATATCACGTTCACAAGGTTTCGGGATGGACACACGGACGGACGGACAACCCGAAAGCATAATGCCTCCTGCACCTTACGGTGGCGGAGGCATAAAAAACAAAGAAACCCCACCAAAAACAAGACATCGCCCCCTGGTAACAAATTATATTCACCAGATGTTATGCAAGCAAAAATGCATCCATCTTTGACAAACAAAACCCTAACCGATACATTACATCACACACGTAGTCCATGAGTGTGCTGAAGGAAATGAAACCAAACAGGCCACACCTTCTTTTACATGAAAGGGTATGAAATGAGGAACAGCACAATAAGTTCTTGGTCAATTCAAATGAGCTGATTTGCATTTGATGTTTGATAACGATACTGGATTTTAATCAAACGGACCAGAGACGCAAAGTTCAACTGGATGGAGTTGCAAGGTGCATGGATTAATAAGGTGTATAAAGCATTACACAAAAAAATAATGAGAGTATTTTATTGATGCCATTATGGGTTCACAGCCTCCTAATCGTAGCACAGGTACAATTTATAACAAACCCAACAAGAATCACCTTCTGATAGACCAGGGTGTGAAAGTTATCGATTGATCCTGTCACTGAGCCTCTGTCAGCAGCAGGGGCAATGTCAACCTCTTTACCGAGGGTGTTAAAATCGTCTCTCTGCCAACAAAAGCAGGTCAAAGCAGCTCCAGTGTCCAAGCATCGAGCCCAGATGAAGGGTGGCTAAGAGGGCCTGTCCTTTTTCTGAGTGCAGTCAGCACAAAACACTGCAAGATTGTGGACGCACAAAGAAATAAATCAATAGTCAGCAGCAGAAAAGACCCCTGTAGGATGCTCAGAGTGGCATGCAAACAGTACGGAGGCTTCCGTCAAGATACGGCTGCGTACAGAACACAAAGGAGTTTTCCACAAAGAGCAAGGGTCTAAAATTGCAATCGAGGCTTTACCTTTCAGAGTGTTATGTGCAAAGAACAAGGTTTAAAGATGTCCCTTGTAACGTTGTATTGGTGAGTTGAGTCTTTCTACATGTAGTGCAAAGCAATATGAATGATACAGAGCAAGAATGGAAATTATTTCTGCACATTTCTGCAACGCTGCTCTGATGAAATCAGATTAAAGTGATGCCCTGTGGCCGTTTAAAATGGTTAGTGTCTGTGGCACCATTGGAGATCATTTACCAGAGGTGTGTAACGATGACTCTCGGGTTTTCAAACAGAGGAAAAGAGAGAGTAGAGAGGGCAATTTGGCCATAAACGAATTAGAAATTGACCCTTTCAATGCTCGGGTAAAGGCTCTTACAGCCTGAAGCCCAAAAAGGTTCAATAATAGAAAGAGTCAAACTGCATTCTTCTTCTTATTATTATTATTATTATTATTATGATTGTGTGAAAACCCTTAGATCTTCGATACCAGGCTTAATGGAATAACAGTACAAGCACTGTACCTCCATTAAACTATCCTCAGCAACATGAATTCTTCTCCAAGAATACGAAAACCACCTTTTTATTTTATGAACCCTTTCTCATTTCCTCCTCGTTAACATTCTGAACTCAGACTGCAAAGTGAAAAATCACCTCCGATTCTAATCCAGTTTCTTCATTTGCCCCACTATTTGTAACAACACTTCTATCTGGCGTCTTCCAGTGTGCATACGCTGAGGTTACCACACCAGAAATCCAGCAAATGAGAAAGTGAGATAAGCCTGACTGCAAGTACAGTTCATCTTCTTGAACCCGACGAGCCTGTTACCCTGCAGGATGCTCTTCTAATGTACTACACAGATTGGAAACCTGGGTAAGCAGGTGCTCGCAGCTTATTCACATCTGGATCCTTGTTGTCTTACTTGGGTTATTAATCAAACCCCATTGCAGCCTCTGAGCATATTATATGAAGGGTAATAAATTTCGTTATTCACACATCATCTGCACAGCTGGTTATGACTGCAGGCTCAAGTTTGATTCTGCCAAAAATTGTTATTTGATTAAGAAGGAATTAAAAAATCCAATTGACCTTTGGAGCACTGTAAATACAATTATAATATAATGAGAATTTCCTGTCCATGACTACAGAAATGTACGTATATTGAAAACATTAATATCACAATCTAAATCTGGCTAGGAAACAAGCCTACAATTGAGCATCTAACACAGTGTTGTTTGTTCTGCAAGAACATATTAGCAGGAGTATTCTCAGACAGAGAGGTGAAGGCAGAGCTATCAGACTGGCCAAGCACTGATCCCATTTCCTGTTACATTGTTTTGGCCAACGCTTCCTCCAAACTTCTGTGATGGTACTGCCATTGTGTTTGGAGGAAAAGTTTTCAACATTCCCAACATGAGAACTCTCCTGTGACTTACAGTGTGCTAACATGCCACTCAGAGACATACACCCAGTACTCAACGAAATCTTGACCACTATTTGGACAGAATACGATTTTGAGACTTGTTTCTGTTAAGTAATGCTGGAGGATCTCTTTCATAATTATGATCTATTCCAAATCCATCCTCTTTTCAATACAAACTGATTGTTTTGACCTTTATTATAAGTGCTTGTAGTAGAACTTGTCCCTGCCAAGTAGGTCATGTGACCATACCGCAAGTTAGCCTAATGGTTAGTGTGTCCGCCTCTTGATCAGGAGATTGCAAGTTCTACTCGCGGTCAGGTCATACCAAAAACCATCATAAAAATGGTACCTAATGCTGTCTGGCAAGGCATGCTGCAATATAGATGCAAGTGGGGAGTAAAGTCTTGTGGTTACTTGTGCCCCCCCCCACTGTATAATAGGTGAGAGGCTGAGGGCTATGGAGATCAGCGCCACCCAATGCGCCTTAAGGGCCTAGCTAGTACTGGGACGGGAGACTGCCTGGGAAGACCAAGTTCTGGCACGGAAAGGACTTTGACATGACCATAACATGTATGTATGCTATACCTGTGCTAGGAACTCGATAACTTCTCTAAAACCCCCAGAAGCATAATTTCTCTAAGAAGTCCATTGCAACGTTGTCTATACTTTACTGTTTTGGATCTTCAACTTGGCCAGTACTTAGTTTCTTTTTTGGTTTTGGTGTGAGATGAAAGAAAAGAGCCCTTCCTGGAATGCCTTTATACTGAAGAAAAAGCACGAAGCATCTCTTCCCCAGTGGATATCATGGGATCTTTGTCAACAAATCAATTTGGACAGAAATCCCAGAGATGCTCTGGTAATAATTCCATTACCCCACCTCCCCAAATAAAATGAATCCAGTCCAATAACGGCTTTGTACAAAACTACTGAACAGTCCATACAGAATATGCAAATCATGCAATACCCACTTTTATGCCATGTTTACAGTCTAGGATAAGGAAATCCTTAGATCTTACTCACCTCGATCTTTTACGCATCTGTAAGCTTGTAGGGAAAAGTATATGGTTGATTTTGTATCACCTATCCTACCACACAGTGTTACAAGTAAAGATATTTACTGTATGTACATTTCAACAATCAAAGTAAATGAAAACTTTTCATACCTCTCTGTCTCTTGCTCTTGTGTGTTAGTTTTGTTCTCTATTCCTGCAAAGCTGTTCATGTCAACGTAACCATCATTCTCGTTTGAAGTTGCTGTCCGATTTTGGTCGTCAAAGAACTCAGTGATGGTGACGGCCCGAGTGGGCCTCCCTGGAGGAATCTGAATATTCTCATAGTCAGAGCTCATGGCTGGAATGTTTTCATAGTCAGAAGTATCAGCACTTGGGAAGGAGATGGATCGAGGTTTGGTGAGTGGGAGTGGCATGAAGGGAGGCCGAGAGCGGTCCTCAAAAGATTCCACTCTGGAGATGCCCCTACTGCCATAAGTCTTGGGTATGCCTTTCTTCTTCTGCCTGTCTTTGTAGACTACAAAGGTAGCAGGAAACTCTGAGTTGCGTTGTGGTTTTATGATGCGAGACTGAAGTTGAGGGGAGCTGCCATTACTCCTCTTATCCAGCTCTATTACCCGAACAGGCCCATGGTGGCTCGATTCAGATGATGATCTGGAAGAACGTACGCTGCCATCAGTGTGCGATTTGCTGTCGGCTTTCCTCCTAAACTTTAGAGCCAGGAAACGCTTGAATGATGTCTTCTTCTTTTTTGGTTTGTCATTAGACTCATGTTGAATAAGTAGAGATGGGGAACTTTTCGTGATAGGCCTCTTGGTGATGTATGCCAGCTCAAAGGGTGGTGGGATGTCAACAAGAGATGTAGGTGTAGACACACCACTAGAGGACTGGTGGCTTCTTTGAGAGAAACTCCCAGAAGAGGTGATGACACAAGGTAGGGAGAGAGTGTCATCTGTCCGTTTCACTCTGTCGTCCACTCTGGGTGAATGACTGCCCTCCAGGTAGGCAGACAAGGTCATGTCTCGGCCCTCCGCAGAATACGATCGTGGGGAGAAGAGAAAACGTCTAGAGTTCAATGACGGAATCATCCGATTGGACTCTGAATTATCTGAAGCCTTTAATAGATCTCCATTTTGGTCCAAGGTAACAGAGTAGTAGTCATGAGTCTGAGACTCATTGCCTGTCTCCTCAGGAACAGTCTCAGGGACATATCCAGGGACTTTCCCAGAGAGTGACCGTGAACGAGTAACAATCGTTTTTCTGTCCAGGGTGATAAAGTTCTCTCCTTCTGAGTCAAAGCCTGCTTCCTCATAAATGTGCTCATCACTATCTGTGTCAGAGTCCTCAAAAAAAGGCACTATGTGGCAGTCGAGATCTTCTATGTCCTCCTCAAATGCCTCGGTGGTGTGGGCAAACACTAAACGGTTTGTTAGTTCAGGAGTCCTGCCCAAGTCTAGGCCAGGGGGCACTGTAATATCGCAAAGTCTAAGACGTGGCTGGCAGCTGTTTCTCTTGCTCACACCACTTTGTCTGCGAATGGCTGAGCGCTCCTTTGTGCTCTTCCCTTTAGTTTTACGTGTCATGTCTACAGGCTCGTCTTCATCACCTATCTCTACATAATCCTCAGATGACACACACTCTAACTGTTGATCATCTCCATCCTGGCATAGAGAACCTTCTATGTCAGCATACTCATCCACTGCATCTCTGTTTGACATTTCCCTGTGCTCCTGTTCCAAGGGTTCATCAGATGAAGTCACATTGTCCGCCACCTGAACCTGTTCTTCATCTACTTCTGCTACATCATCAGATGAGACAAAAAAAGGCTCTTGAGTGGATCCCATCTTTGTCTCAGGGTCCTTTGCTTTCTCTTCACTACAATCTTCATCTGTACACTCCAGTTCAGGGTCTGAGGTGCTCATGAGATCAGCAGGCACCACCTCTATGACCGAATATGGCTCAAACGGATCCTCTACACCCTCTGAGAACCTGAAACGTCCTGATTCGTCTTTGGTGGCGCGCTCGGGCTGCCATGCACTGGTGTCATCCAGAGATCCAATTACATCATATGGGTACTCCTCACACAGGGAGGGCTGACTGCCATTCATAGCCTGGGAGGAAAATCCAGCCACTGTATTTGACGTATCCTCAGCGCTGCACTCTGCACTTGGATCTGTGCCCTCTTCACATAGCTTTGTGGCTGCGGTATCTATTGGGGTTGCGCATAGGAACTCTCTTTCACTGAAATAAGGCTCCTCTGTATCATCAGCGGTCTCCGACGTCAGTTCCTCAGCATTATCTATCTCTGCATACGTACTGCCCTGATTTGAGTTGTATTCCTCAATTTCTTCATAAGGGCTCGGTGTGCCATTGTTGGCCTCTGATTCATCCCTTGTTTGATACTCCACGGCGGTCTCTTTCTCAGCAGGATCATCTGCTGTATCATCAGGATCACCTGTGCCTGGTTGTGGGTGTATATCATCCGTTTCTTTGATGTGGTCTGTAGCAGCTGAAACAGTAGTTACAATAACATTTTTGACCTCGTTCAAGGAACCTGCATCAACTACTTCAAAGCGGCTCTTCTCTTCTTCGGCATCTATTTCATCTCTTTCTTCTACCCCCATCTGCAGCACTTCCTCTGTGTCTTTATCATCAATACCATCATGGTAGTTGTGTTTCTCTACTAACTGTTCAAAAAGATCCTCTTTTTGGGTCTCTCCGGGTGGGTCAGCTTCATCCTGTGTGGATTCTGATTCACTGTCCTGCGTTAATTCCAATTCCGATGCGACATCTCCATTACTAACAATGCACTGGGTGTGTTCACCTTCTTGCTGAGTGGAGAGTTTTGGCTTTGGAGCAACTGGAGGTTTAGGACCTCGGGAAGACAGACAAGGTCTTGACATGAGGGTGGAGCGCACTGTGATGGCTAGACGACTTTGGATCTCTGATTGAGGTGTTTGAAGTCGCTTCTGATAATCTGTAAAACAGACAGAGGAAAGAATAAGGTTAAGTATTTGGAGGTTTGGTGCAATATGAGGCCAAAGGCTTCACGGCCTGAAAATGGTCTTTAAGAAGCAATACCAATGACCTGTATTCCTATTCCTAGCCATGGACATGGATGGGATATAAAAAAGCCATGGTCAACTATAGAAATGCCAGAGTACATACTTGCATCCAGTCATGCAATATGCAAGACTTAATGAATTCCTGCTACTCACAGTCCCATGGATGCATTGCGTTGCATTGCATTTGATCACTATCACAGCAGAAATCGTATTTGATATCTAGAGGTTGACAAGTTTCTTCTGGTTTCTAATCGAAACCGTCAATTGTCAGTTACTTGCCATGACTAGCTATCATCCTAAAATTTGACATTTTCTAGCTAGCTAGTGTCGACTCTTTTGACTACGAGGAAGCCATGGCCTTGTGGTAAGAGAAGCAGCTTTGAGACCAAACGGTCGCTGGTTCAAATCCCTGGCCTAACAGGAATGGCTAAAGTGCCCTTGAACAAGGCGCCCAACTGCTCCCCAGACTGCTCTCGGGATGTTGTATGCTGCTCTAGATAAGTGCATATGCTAAATGCCATTAATGTAATGACTATGCAAGTGTATAGGCACAATAATTACTTCCGAAAACACCAGTCACCTTGTTTAGAGTAACTTTTGGGAAAGAAACATTCCTTCTGTCTTGACTCATCCATAATTCAACAAGAGATTGAAAAAAGCTTTTATCATGTCTATGTTACACTTTAAAATAATTGCTCAGGTGTTGTTCTCTAAATGCCTGTATTGTATCAGAGTGCTAATTGCTAAACTGGACCAAATCAAGCGACTCTATGCTAAGTCAGCGCCTCCACAGGCTGTAAAACCTTTTCAAGCCAAAAACAACAGAAACCAAAATAATGACCTTGTGACCCCAGTGATGAAAACCAAACAGCATCCTTAAACAGGGTTAATGTGAATTTAAGGCCTCTTTGGTACAACACACCCTTTCTCTTAACAAAACTCATACACCCTTTGCCTCTTCCTGTTATTTAGTACCTGGCTTGACGCACGTCCTACTAAACTCCCTGTGCACTTGGTGATCTCCCCGCGAAGATGTTGTTTTCCCAGCGGCACAAATGAATTATTCCAGCACACTCTTCTGGAAGCTCAGTACACAGGAAGTGCATAGGGAAAGCACATTATTGGCATGCCATGTTTCATCTATCACTGTATCAAACTTTCTTTCGATTTCACTGGAGTTCTGGCCATTTCTCCAATGACTAAGAATGGGAGAAAATTCTTCAGACTGATTTTTTTTTCTTTGTCTGAAAACGTATTTTTCCCCCTAGAAAGTCAAAGAACAATAAAAAAGAGAAACAATACAGCTGTCTGAGTTCAAAACAGGATATGAATTATGCAACAAAGAATTTCATTAAAACAGGACAGAATGGGGGAAGACAGTAGGCTGGGCCTTTGGACTGTGTGAAGCCAACAGGACATGATCTCAGCTGTGGCTGGTGTGAAACATAAGCCATCTGATAATGAGGTAGTAGGTGCATCAGCTGTGATAAGCGAGAGGAGGGGAATGGAGAGAGATTACAGGAATCACTTAGTGAGAATAATGGACTGCTGCACTGTCTTGGACTTGATACATTCAGTCATTTGTGCATGTATATATTAAAATAATGTTAACTTGTAACCTCTTCCTAAAACCAAAGAAAATATTTGAAGAAATGTGGATGGAAAGCTCTGTGCGCACACAGGAAGTTGGTTTGACACATTCATCAGTGTCTCACTCATCTTAGTTTAACGATCAATGTATTATGCATTGGATTAATTTTGCACAGAGGATTTCTCTGGGCAGGTGTTGTGTGCTTATTAATGCCAGGATCAGACTTTGCAATATTTTTGTCTTTCACGATGGTCACCATGTCAGATTAAGGAATCATGGTGACATAAATTCTTGCTGTGTCTTGGTCGGGAGACTGGAAACACTACTGTTTTGTCTCTGACAAATGTTCTTGCATGCTGTCGGGGAGGACAGTCAAGAAATCGTCAATCATTGCTACCGGTCAACATTAAGGAGTTGTCAAACTTGGCAAGAAAATGCAAAAAAAAAAAAAAACCTGACATGCAAGACTTCAAATGTGTTGTCAGGCCACATTGCTGTTCTTTGATTAATTATACTACAAGGCCTGTTCGTCATTCCTGACATTCATATTTGCGCCTGACATCAGAAATGACATAATTGGGTTGAATCCATGTGTTCTGATCCTAAACCTTGCTAAGAGTGAAAGAGTATGGTGAAGGAAAGGTACATCACTGATGTAAATTCAGTTCACACTAGATATCTTCACAAAATCCATTGAAATCTGGATTTACATCCATCCATTATCCGTAACCGCTTATCCTGTGCAGGGTCACAGGCAAGCTGGAGCCTATCCCAGCTGACTATGGGCGAGAGGTGGAGTACACCCTGGACAAGTTGCCAGATCATCGCAGGGCTGACACATAGACACAAACAACCATTCACACCTACGGTCCATTTCGACCCACCAATTAATGTAACCTGCATGTCTTTGGAGTGTATCAGAAACCGGAGCACCCCCATGCAGAGAACATGCAAACTACACACAGAAAGGTCCCTGTCGACCACTGGGCTCGAACCCAGAACCTTCCTCCTGTGAGTCTAACCCCTACACCACCGTGCCATCTGGTTTTGCCCTTCATCCTTCCATCCATCCATTATCTATAGCCACTTATCCTGTCCTACAGGATCGCAAGCAAGCTGGAGCCTATCTCAGCTGACTATGAGCGAGAAGCGAGGTTCACCCTAGACAAGTTGCAAGATCATTGCAGGGCTGACACATAGACACAAACAACCATTCACACCTACGGTCCATTTAGACCCACCAATTAACATAACCTGCATGTCTTTGGGGTGTATCAGAAACCGGAGCACCCCCATACAGAGAACATGCAAACTACACACTGAGCTCGAACCCAGAACCTTCCTCCTCTGAGTCTAACCCCTACATCACCATGCCATCTGGTTTTGCCCTTCATCCATCCATCCATCCATTATCTATAGCCGCTTATCCTGTCCTACAGGGTCGCAAGCAAGCTGGAGCCTATCCCAGCTGACTATGAGCGAGAAGCAAGGTACACCCTAGACAAGTTGCAAGATCATCGCAAGGCTGACACATAGACACAAACAACCATTCACACCTACGGTCCATTTAGACCCACCAATTAACGTAACCTGCAGTGCATCAGAAACCGGAGCACCCCCATACAGAGAACATGCAAACTACACACTGGGCTCGAACCCAGAACCTTCCTCCTCTGAGTCTAACCCCTACACCACCGTGCCATCTGGTTTGACATTTATCACTAATGTAATGATCCTGAACAAGGAAACACTGGATGAACCCAAACCCAAAAAAAACCTCGTGTTCTTATCAGTGACACCGAAACAGTGAGATAATGGTGGATAAGTAAAGACAAACAGTCCTGAATATTGTGAGTAAGAATCATGGGATGAACACAGGACAGGTTTTATGATTACAGCAGCAGTTTATAGGTATAAATCTACAGTACCCAGGTGAGATTAAGAGATTATCAATAAGAGATTAAAAGCACTTCAGAGTTGGGTGTCAACTATTTCAGGGAAGACTGAAAAATGTCCCCCAAAACCCATTCACTCACAGTGTTTACATCACAAAAACAAACAAACAAACAAACAAACAAACAAACTGTGTGCTTTGAAGTCGGCTTCTTTCACCTGTGTTCATTTCCATCCGGATGTCATCCGTCGTGGCGTCTGAATGCCCACATCGTCTCCTTCTGCTCGTGCGTGCCGGAATATCCAACACAAATGTTTCCAAATGTATCCTGTGATCACTCCAAGAACATTTTCACAAAGAAATGAATATTAAACATCACTTATACCGCTTTTCCGAACTAGTTTAAATATTTAAATGCCGGATTGTGTCATCCCTTCATCAGAAAGAAGAATATATACAGAGAGAGAGAGAGCGTGCCTCATCACTTTCTGCGCTCAGGCGCAGGAGGTGTGTTTTCTCTTGCGCGCTTCCTGAGGAGGTCGAGCTCTGGTCCTCTAAACCAATCAGACCAATAAACAGCTCATAAGCACTTCATGGATCGCAAATGAATATGCATAGACATAGTGATGAGTTTACACCTTGGTATAATCTAAGATGTGCCAGAAATGAGCTCGAGATATCTTCTGGATCTGGTTGAGATGGTGCAAAACCATCAAACAGATGGTGGAGAGCAGAAAAATTGGTGGTCATGAGCCCAACAGGCAGCATGGTGGTGTAGTGGTTAGCGCTGTCGCCTCACAGCAAGAAGGTCCGGGTTCGAGCCCCGTGGCCGGCGAG
>JAOBAM010000019.1:36504222-36518796 GCA_025212355.1 Notarius kessleri
CGCCGGCCACGGGGCTCGAACCCGGACCTTCTTGCTGTGAGGCGACAGCGCTAACCACTACACCACCGTGCCGCCCTATGTTGATCCAATATCCAAAATATATTTTGACTTGGGTGTGATTTTTCTGCACTTTTTCCTGCATCAAATTTCACTTTTTTAATTCCTCTTGCAAGGTTAATGTTTATATGATAAATTAAACACAATGTCTGAAATACACTTGCGTCCTGGGAATGAGGTAAACATCGGGGCAGGGTGTTATTCAGCCCCTGTTCTTGTTAACCCTTCCCCCATTCCTTGACATGTCCTTTCAAAAACACACACACACAGAGCGAGAGAGCGCAATTACAGTCAGGGTGATTAATAGCTGAGCAATGTAAAGTTAATGGAATCTGCCCTCTCACATCCCCGCCTGTGCTGACACCGAGGCTTCATCCCTCGACCCTATGTCTGTGTGTCTATTTTCGCACACACATGCTTGTGCGTATTTATCTGTAGCTTCAGTACAGCTCTAAATTACGGTGATTAACAACGGTGCTCAGACGTGACCTTTGCACTCCACCTTTTGCGGCTAAGTGGTGAGGACAAAACGAGCGCTTTTGCTGTTAGCAACATACAATAAGCCTTTCATTGTCTCATTGGAGTAACCAGGGCACTGCATCAAGCTACGGTATCATCATCATCATCATCATGGCGCTCAATTTGTTCATTTGGAAGACACACATTTCGGCATGGGATTGACACAACCCTGACGGTCAGAATTCCAATTAACTTGATGCGATTCTTAAAAAACAAAACCACAAATCTGGGGTGCGATATGACGTTCCAGACCTGCATCTGGTCTTCCACCTCATTACACATAGCTAACGTCTAATGACTTCACGTGATAAAGCACCGAGCTCCATCTGCCCTTCTTTATACCATATAAACCCGTCCCATAAAGCCGAACAAAATGGATATTGCATGAGACGTGATTTATAACCACCACTGAGGGGCTGCTGCTGGCTGAGAAAAAGAAGCAAAGCAGTGCATTTCTCTCGATTCATCACTCCCTTTCAGACACGGATGAAGTACAAAACCACGCATGATGTCCTTTCGGTCAAAAAAAAAAAAAACACCCCGGCATCCTCTTACGCCAGCGGAACTGGGAATACTCGGAAATGAGAATCCTCAGATGTGCGAGGTCGTAATTCTAACACGCCTCGGCCTTTCCAGAGCCCCGCGTATCCCCTGAAGAAGAGCGCGCTCTCTTTAAGCGCCGACTGATGGCTCTTCCGCTGCTTATCTTGGCCAGCCGCGGTTTGGAGAAGTACTGGAGGAGAAGACGGGGTTGAGGGATTTGTTCAGCTGAAAATTTCAGCAGTCGGGATCCAATAAATTACCGAGCTCCTGTCCAACAATAACAATCAGCGCTGGTGTGGTGAGGAGATCTGACGAAAGCAAGCCAGCGCTCTCATGCAAACCAGCGGCTCGTGGAAATAACTGTAATCAGAGCGAAGAGATCTGGCCACCCGCCCGTGAGTCCGGGGGTCTGGCAACCACCTTGCGCATCTCAGTGTACAGCTGGCTTTCATAACGCGCAGAAGAGAAGGATAGTGATGTTTTGCAGGACAAGAATGAAGGCCAGTTATTTACATATTCAACTGCAGATTATTTGATCCAAATGGACTTTGGGTCACGTTACCGTTACTCTAAATAATCACATTGCTGAAGTGATACAAACCTGATTCTTTATCGTAGAAAGTCTCTGCAGGAACCATGACCAAGGAAAACCCCGGAACGCCACTCCATATCCACAAAGTTCCAGTTCCCGGAACCGTCTAACCACATTGTAAAATCATTGTGGAGTGGTGTCATGTCCCGCTGATACTTTTTCCACGTTGAGATTTTCCATCTTATGGGACTCGTCTTGCAAGAGACACTTAAAAAAAAAAAAAAACTGGGCTACGGATGACATTCCACTTCCTTTTTCCATGAAGAGTGAAAGACAGCAGAGAGTCAAGTCAGACATGCATAAGTAGTCATGTTTCCTGCTGCCGTACTGTCCAAAATGGCAAAAGCTATCTTCCCAAAACAAATCGGATCCTTTTTAAGGTTTCAGGAGCACACTGAATGACATTCAGTGTCATTATTAACAGCAGGAAGCTTTTGGGTTATCAGCATTCGTAAGCCAACGTAATTGGATCACTAAACTAATCCCCAGTCATGTGAGCTTTCACAAACAGGCAGTAATCTCTCAAATCTGTGTCTCTTACAGTCCAGGAATCATCACAGAATCATGGGAATAGTCTTTCAGACTATAAATGCGAATCAACCGGAAGGAGAAATGTGCAAGTTAGCTTTCCTTTCTGCTGTAAATCTTGTTCCTTTCTTTCTGGAGGTGCGGAAGCTCCATCCTGGGTGAAACTGCAGACGTGGGCATCCTGATAATGAACTACTCGCTAATAAGAAGTGAACTCGACGCTGGTCGACCAACGTTTGCATGAAAGCCAGCAGTTCCCCAGTAGAGGTGCAACCCGAGGTCTCGTGGAATGCACAGCCATCCATCAAGAGCCGATATCAATCCTGACTCGAGGCGAACCACCAGTGACTGCGGGTCTGTGCGCGTTTAATAAACAGCCATCATGACAAATCAATCTTGCTCCGTACTCTGCAGCAGTTAACTCGTTTATATCCCGTTATGAATTCTGTGTCGATTCATACGGAGAGCCTTGAGAGGGAAAAAAACTGACCACAACCGCTAGCTGACCTCTGTGGACCAGAAGCAGAGAGACAGTAGATGGGGCTTCATTGGGTATTGACCTGCTACACTGCGCTAGTAATAAGACCTCCTTTCAGTTGGGGAGGAAAATGAAACTCGTAGCCATGAATGATTTAAATGGTCTATAAAGAGAGCCAGCCACCCGCAGCGCTCTAATAAAGCCCTTGTGAGAATATGCAGAAGCCAAGAGCTAATGGACCAGCAATGGTGTTAAAAAAAAACATTTTCAAGCATGTTTGAATTCAAAATAAATTTTTAAAAGCGTGACAAACTCAAGAACCCGGGCCTGTTCTGGGATTTTACAGCCAAAAATACGGCTCTGGAGGATGGATATGGGGAGTGTGTGTGTATGTAGCATGTTCATTTGCAGCTCTGGAGCTTAACATTGTGCCCTTGAGCAGCGCAGATCCCCTCGCTGTGTTTTACAACTTCCCCTTTTACAAAACGGCTAAGCAAATTAATGCTAAAGTTTAGATTTCTGTAATAACAACCACGTCTGTGGTTGCGCATTCGGAACCTACACTATATCATACCCTGTTCGGCTCAACGTACATGTTTTAGTGCCTGTGACAGCGTAAGGATAGATACGTGTAAATATATCTGTATGCGTATACACACACACACACGTCTGAACCAAGTAGCGTAGGAATGTATATATTCAGCTGTGCCATGTCGTGTGTGTGAGCGCCTGAGGCACGTATACATGCCAAGAAGCTGTCAGGATCTACTTATTCGTTCGTGTAAAAGGCTTTTCTGTCTGGAGATGGTGTGTTTATTCGTACGTCTGTTTGAAGGTTTATTATTTTGAACATATATTGGTGGAGATGGACCGCAGCCATGAACACTTTGGATTGCAGGCTGCTGACTGCTGAAAATGGCGCACGGAAAGTAGCTGCCTGTTTTTCCAAGAATTCCCAATCAATAAAAATAATGGAAAGCCATGACCTAATGGCTAGAGAAGCAGCTTTGGGACCAAAAGGTCGCTGGTTCGATTCCCACAACCAGCAGGAATGGCTGAAGTGCTCTTGAGCAAGGCACCAAACCTCCAGCTGCTCCCCCCCCCAGGCCGTTCTGGGTGTGTTGTATGTCGCTCTGGATAACAGCATCTGCTAAATGCCAGTAATGTAATAATAATAATAATAATACTTCATACAGTTTTCCTTGAACAGCCAAGTTATGATTTGCTTCTTTACTTTCGCACAAGGCTCATGTACAGAACAAATAACAGCAGTCCATTTCACCCAAAATCTTTTCCATAAATCCATGCACAAAGCTTGGACACTGAGATATCACAGCCAGTAGGTCCTGTTTCAGACGTGGGTTGTTATGTTCTTGCACGCCGTCTTGCACGTAACCACAATAGCCGCCTTCTCAGCTCATCGTCATTGAAAATGATTTTTTAAAGAAAAAAAAAGTCCACTCTGGTTGAAATCTTGACATCCCGGGTTTACTGGGATATTCCCATTTCCACCAAGTTCAACTTTGTGGTAAAACTTTGAGGGGTGGAACACTGACAGGCACAATGATTTCGAATTGCACTAGCTGGCTAACTAAACAAGGAGAAATCACTAGGAGAAAGTGGACAACTGGAAACAGGCTCCTCTTACATGTTCGCTAAAAGTAATCCCATAGCTATGTCATGTCTAGTTGATTACATCAGCGCTGATGCAGGTTTGGGTGTCGTACCTGTTCGGGTTTGAGGCCGGGTGGTACCCAGGCGTACTCCTCCAGAGCGCAGCCTGAGTCGTCGTCCGACGTGGAGTTCCTCTGGAAGTCGTACAACAGCTTGGACACGGTCTTCTCCATCTCCAGAGGCATGGCCGTCACAGCATGATCCTCCCGCGGACACTTACAGTGCAGACAGATCTTCCTGCACGCAGAGAAATATCACGAAACGCTCATGAGCGACTTCAGCTCCAAAGCGACTGAGTGGAGTTAATCAGTCATGAATGCTGAAAGGAAATCAAACGATTGGAGTGGAGTTACTACGCCATGAATGCTAATGAGCGCGTTTAGTTACAAATGAAGCTAAATTGAGTGGAGTCACAAATGCGGAGAGTTTATTTGGATTTTGACATGAGATTCAACTGATATTAGATTCCACCGAAACAATCTGAGATTAGTGTGGTGTTTTTATTTGCAGGGAACCAGAGATCTGCCAAAAAAAAAAAAATCAGGATTTTAAACAATTCCAGGACAGATCAGTCAATATCACCCATCTGCTCATAATTTAACACACACACACACACACACACACACACTAATGGCTGAAAATAGACAGTTGTTTTGATAAAAACACAGAAATTTGCTTCATGGACTCAATCAAGATCCTCGGTCAGCTGGGAAAAGTCAGTACACAGGGCCAAATATCTCGTCCCGTGGGGTTTTCAGTACTTTTCGTTGTTTTTTTGGGACATAAGTTGCAGTTATAATCAAAACACTGGCAAAGCTTCCTTTTTCTGTCAAACTGACGCCAACATATTCTGTGAAACTATGTTCAGTTATGTTTCATGAGTCGGGTCGCGTGATACATGATGTACGGAGACCCCTGAGGGTCATAGTGGGGATTTTTTCCGCTACTTTTCATTCCTTCGCAGTACTTTTGTGTTAAACCGAACCCTTATTTCCAGGGAAAGCAAAAGTATTGTGAGGTAATACAAAAGTATTGCAAAGGAATGCAAAAGTGCTGTGAAGGAACGCAAAAATATTGCGAGGTAAAGCAAGAGTATTTCAAAGGAATGCAAAAGTATTGTGAGGTAATACTTAATGCAAAAGTATAGCAAAGAAATGCAAAATTACTGTCAAGGAACGCAAAAATATTGTGAGGGAAGGCATTACGAGGTAATACTTAATGCAAAAGTATTGCAAAGAAACGCAAAATTACTGTGAAGTAACGCAAAAACATTGTGATGTAATGCAAAAGTATTGCGAGGTAAAGCAAGAGTATTTCAAAGGAATGCAAAAGTATTGTGAGGTAATGCTTAATGCAAAGGTATAGCAAAGAAACGCGAAATTACTGTAAAGGAATGCAAAAATATTGTGAGGTAATGCAAGAGTATTGTGAGCTCATGCAAGAGTGTTGCGAGGCAATGCAAGAGTACTGCGAGGTAAGACTTAATGCAAAAGTATTGCAAAGAAATGCAAAAACATTGTGAGGTAATGCAAGAGTATTTCAAAGGAATGCAAAAGTATTGTAAGGTAATACTTAATGCAAAAGTATAGCAAAGAAACGCAAAATTACTGTAAAGGAATGCATAAATATTGTGTGGTAATGCAAGAGTATTGCAAGGCAACGCAAGAGTATTGTGAGCTCATGCAAGAGTGTTGTGAGGCAATGCAAGAGAACTGCGAGGTAATACTTAATGCAAAAGTATTGCAAAGAAATGAAAAAATTACTGTAAAGGAATGCAAAAATATTGTGAGGTAATGTAAAAGTATTGCGAGGTAATGCAAAAATATTGCGAGGTAAAGCAAGAGTATTTCAAAGGAATGCAAAAGTATTGCGAGGTAATACTTAATGCAAAAGTATTGCAAAGAAACGCAAAATTACTGTAAAGGAATGCAAAAATATTGCGAGGTCATGCAAGAGTATTGTGAGGCAATGCAAGAGTACTGCGAGGTAATCATACAAAAGTATTGCAAAGAAATGCAAAATTACTGTAAAGGAAAGCAAAAACATTGTGAGGTAATGGAAGAGTATTGTGAAGTAATGCAAAAGTATTGTGAGCTAAAGCAAGAGTATTTCAAAGGAATGCAAAGGTATTGTGAGGTAATGCTTAATGCAAAAGTATTGCAAAGAAACGCAAAATTACTGTCAAGGAACACAAAGATATTGCGAGGTAATGCAAGAGTATTGCGAGGTCATACAAAAGTAGCTAAAAGAATCCTCACCATGACCCGTAGGGGGCTCCATAAAGACGAGATGCATCATGATGTAATCAGTTTGCAAACAAACTGCCAGAAAATTTTACATTATGTAACAGAAATGAACAAAATAATCTGTGTAACTTTTTACGATTTAAAAAATTCAGGACATATCTTTAACATTTAATCTGTTGCTTCCTATCAGAATTTTAAATTATTGTTATTATTATAAAATGCTTGAAAATACAGGGGATATCATACAAGACTTCATCGTAACAATTTATCAAGATACTGATATTACTGTGTATTGTCATATTACCAAGCTTTACTCATAGATTCCCTTTCAAAAAACAAGCTCTATTTTGGCTAAGGAACCATTTCAGGGCCAGAAAAATGCAAAAAGATCCCTGAAACGAAGAAATTACAAGATCTGTTCATGGTGATATTTGGTGTTTCACAGAATTACCGGATTTATCTTTGAAAATCTGTGATTGTTAAAGGTCTAGACACACTTTTAAAAACCACAAACTGCACCTTTAATCCTGACGCAGACATGACTCATGCTTCTTCCAGGAACTCATCACAAAAGCCCAGGTTTGTGAAAGCTCAGTTGATGAAAACACACAAAGAGACAAATCAGTGTCCTGTCCTTCAGAGTGAGAGAAGCATGAATCAGGTTACAGTGACACCTCGCACACAAAGACGTGCAACAACTGCTGGCCAAACTCCTCCTCACGCTCTAGTAACCTGGACAACAGGAGGAAACCTCCAGAGACACTGAAAAGCCATCTCTCTCACACACACACACCAGTCAAATGCTTCACATCTGGACAGTCTCCAGCAGAGCAGACGTGGCCATGCCAAACCTCACTCTCTGGCTCTGGAGGCTGCTGGTCAGATCTCTTAACCTCATCTGCCTCAAAGGCATGGACAGAACGCAGACCGAATCCCGTTAGCACCTCGGGCACCCTGCAGGCAGTGCGGCGTCAAGGAAATAAAAGTTGCCACATAACCACAGTCCTGAAGAGACCACAAATTGCAGCCATTCTATAGATGGAGGCGGAGCCATCCTGGAAGAGACCACACCCTTCGTGACAGAGAGCTTTCGTTGTCAGATAAAGGATAAGATTTGCACTGATTTGCAGCGCCACTTTCTTCTCAGGAGATGACTCAAGTCGAGCCAAGCCCTGCCAGTAAAATAAATACTGGAACACCCCCCCAACACCAACACCGTCACCAACCCCCACAGCATCTCAAAGCCACGTTTTTTTTTTTTCCCCCTCTTTTGTCACCTGTCTAGATCTGTAATATAGCAATGAATGCTTTACATTTGAATACATCTGCACTCTTCATGACGGGTCACAGGGCCACCCTGTCTCTCTGATGGATGTGTTTTGTGTTGGAAACCGGCGTCCAAAAACAACTTATATGATCTCCACTAAACCTGTACAATTTTTTTTAAATCTCTAATATGGCATTTGAATATTTGAGACTTATATTTGAGAGTAAAGGAAGGGAGGAAGAAAGAAAAAACCTTGAACAATCCGTTCCCTCCCTCCCTCCAACCTCGAGCTTCTTGTTCGTTTCCTGACAGAACGTACGGTTTATTGTTGATGGGTTTTTTTCTTCTCATTTCGGATGCTGAGTCTTTCTCTCCCGCAGCTGCTCGACCAAGGACAAGGACAGAGCTTCAGGTTCGTGTGTGTTGAGATCGACGGAACATTTCACCCAAACACACCAGTATCAGTAATGATGGATGAGCGGAAGCAGGAGCTGGAGCAATAATGACATCATGCGAAGTGCGCCCCATTTGCTTTAACTGTGTGTTGGTCGGCGTTTTTTTTTTTTTTTGTCGTCCTGAATGAGGCGGTAATTAATAAAGCTAGACATGTGCCGAGTTCCAATTTTCATTCAACAATAAACGTCAGGATTTTATGACATCACAATTTTTTTTTTTTTAAATATACAAATGGCTACGGTTTCTTTTCTCACCATTCTCTCAGCAACGTCAATGTCATATTCATGAGAAATCCAATACAGAAGTAGCGGAGACATTGGCGCAAATGGCGGACACAAAGCTCCAGAATGCAATGCAGCTATTCTTCGTTTGCATGTGATGTCATCGCTAATTATGCATGAGGCTTTGAACCGGAAGTGGGCCAACCGGAAGTTGGAGGATATACACAAACTCATGCGGTGCACATTTACTGTAGAAGATACGGTCGAGAGGTCGTTACGCTCAAGAATTCCTTTTGTTTCTTCGCAATGCCGACTCTTTGTGCTGTAATTGGATGCGGGCGCAATTCTGTTTGAGACAAGGGGACTTTAGAATTCCAGCAATTATAAATAATCAAGGAGAAGAAAACAAGGGCGTCGCGTAGACGTCACTGGCGGTCCAACATAAACCGGGCTGATCTCAGCGATGAGAAAGCAAAAACCACACGAGTCTGCAGTCAACATTTTATCAACGGTAAACGAACTACAAACAGCTACGAACTAGTTATTAATGAAAGATCGCAATATATAAGAAATATTGGCTCATATAATAGCCTGGTCGTGCAGAAACCCGCCGTGATCATCGAGTGTGTGATCCGACAATCAAAGGCTTCTACAATTATTTCATTTTAAAAAGAGCTGGATAGGATTTTTTATGACGCTGCTTTTATTTTGCTTTTTTGTTCCATTCAGGAAACCAGCTGATCTCTACAATTTTGTGGCTCCAGACTGGGCTCCGACACAAAAATACGGGCCACAACAAAATCGAAGGCTTTGTTATTCCCATTTCCGGTTGAGAGTTTTTAATTTTTCTTTTTCCTTCTTTTTGGGGGTTTGTGTAGTGTGATGTTTGTTCTTTGGTTGAGTGTTTTGTCCGTCAGTCGTGGTGTAGCTCCGGACCCAATTTTGGGGTCCATTTCCTTCAAGCTTTGGTGCGCCGTGGGAGATACCGGTGCTCCTCGCTATGGACTGCGGTGAGCTCGTTGCTCTTTTTAACGTCAGGGTTATCCAGCACTCTGTGCGGCAGTGCTTTTGTGCTTGGCGTGATGTTCCAAGTGATGTTACCCGGCGTTGTCGCGGTGGCTGTGCAGGCGGTGTGGGATTTATCTTCGTGCGCCTGGTGGGACTGTGGTAGCTACGCCATTGGAGTTACATCCTGACTCTTTTGGCGGACTCTCTCTCTTTTTGTTTTCACCTCCCTTAACTGTAAAGCGACCTTGGGTGTGAGAACAGCACTATATAAATTGAACTGATTATTATTATTAGGGAACTAAAGTGGTACCTTGAAATGCTAGGCCTACAGAGCGCAGAAAGAAACTCAAAATTGCTGAAGAATCTTCCCAAACGATCACAGAGTCAATCGAACAAGATTTATGTCAATCCCCTACCTCAAATCCTGCAGCTTCCTCGTCCGGTGAGTGCTCTTTTATCACTTTGAAGCAGTCAAAATGATCTTACCATTGTGTGTATGTGTATATTGTATATCCTCAAACATGGCGGCGGTCAGTGACGCAAGCAGTCTTGGTCACATGGTTGCAAACAAAGAATATGACAGTCGCGCCAAGTTACAGAAGAGACTTGTAACAGCTAGTCAGTGATATCCGAGATGAAAAGTGGTATTCGGATGAAAGTTGAAGCTTTGGAAGCGGATCTCTTTGAGGAGCTGGCCTGACTAAAGGACGAAAGCACCGCTGCATTCAGGAAGCAATGCAACAAGGATCAAATCCCACTGGAGCACGACCAGAAGGTTTAATAGCGTTGTGGGGAATGTCGGAAAACATTAACTAAAGCAAAAACAGTCCAACGTGCCACTGAAAGATGTTTAAACTTCCAAAATAGTGAAAACATTTGCTTCCCAAGTTGTTCAGGGTGGATTTTAACTTTAACCCTGTGACCTGCTTATTCTACAGAAGGAGCTCGAGCTGTGCTTTTTGTGTCAGGTCTGGAATGATGCATCATGACCTGGCCTGAGGAAATGGCCACCGTGCTCTCATCATCACATCCTCATGACTCGCTGGATACTCAATTACCATTACAAGACACTGAGCTAAAGATCTGGTCTGGATGGCGTCAACGATGAAATGTTCTTTCATCTCGATCGTGTGACTCTGCTTTGCTAAACGCTTCCACGAAAACAAAGCTCCGAGTGTCTCGGGTTAGGAATAAAGCACCAACAAATTGGTTTTCCTTGAGTGAATAGACTTCTCCAGCCGAAAATTCCAGGTTTAAATCTCTCAATGCTCGGCAGACGGACAGCAAAAGCTCCGCACGTTGATTTCATTACAAAACCCCACGCATGCACACAAGAGACCTTGTACTGACGGTCTTAAAAAAACGACCCCGCCTTCACTAGACAGACATAAAAGCGGCTGTCCCGTCCCTGGAGTCGATCGTGAACTGCTGCCAGCCTGCAAGGCGTCCACAGAGACAGTGAGCCATGTACTCGTGATGCGAGCAGACAGACGTTCGCATTCCGGCTTAAGAAGTGCATTTTCACATCGTTTTAAAACAGCAGATGTGTTGTTGCTGCTGCGGGACAAGTCTCTGCCGTGTTTAACAATAGCTACAGGCAGAACACATGGCGCACAGCTGGATTTATGAGCAATTCTGTGCAGTTTGCAGGCGTGAACCAGGTTTTGAGTGATTTTTCAAGAGAAATTCCACATGGCCAGGATACCTGTGAGGCATGCAGGATTTCCATCGCATCACTCCAAACAGACAATCTTTTGAAATCTTGGGGCAGCTGGCGAAAGCAGAGCTAAATCTCCCTCCTCTCTCTGACATTGCTTTTCCTTTAAACAAGCCAACAGAGTGAGTTTAAAACAGAGCCCCACCCCGTTTCAGACTTCAATACAGCCAGAAATCGACGGCACTTGGATCATGGAGGTATCAAATGAAAAATGTCCGTTATTTGGGGATAGGGAAGAACAACAAGAAGTACAGATACAGTACATGACAGCAGAGTGAAATGCTTTTCGTCACATTTCACAGCTTGTTAGGAAGATGGAGTAAGCTTTGATACAGCATCTGTGGAGCAGAAAGGAGTAAGAACCTTCCTCAAAGTGGTAGCTTGGCAGTGCTGGGGCTTGAACCCCCAACCTTCTGATCCATAAGCACTGAACCTCCATTCAACAAACCCAAACCTGGACCTTGAGTCAATCCCAAATCTAATTTAGGACTGTGGAAATGCGTTACCACTGGAGACGTGGTGGCCACGCCTTCTTCACTGGGACTGACAGGTACATAAGCCACACCTCCTTCATTTGGGGATGATGGACATTTCAGCCACATACTCAATCTAACAAAGGCACACCTTCTCACTGGGACTGACAGACACCGAGGCCACGCCTCCTTCATTTGAGCTGACGATGAGACCACACCTTTTCACAGACACATAGGCCACACCTCCTTGACACAAACTGACATGCACATAAGACACCTTTTGCTTCGTTTAGGGATGAGGGAAGCAAAGGCCACGCCTTCTCCAATGGAACCAACACAGGCCACGCCCTTTTCCATGAAACGGACACAGCTCCGAATATCCGATAAACTGCAAAGTGTTTAATTTATGCAGTGCATTGTGGGTTTTTAGGATTTCTTCAATTCTTTCAGACACAAATAGTGCACTAGATAGTGAACAGCATGTGGTTTTGGATGTGCAACAAAAGAGGCGTACACAATGGCAATTTCATCTGATAGCACCCTTGTATGGTTTTGGACTTGATATGATTTTACAGACAGATGTTGGGTTCAATTTAGCTGTAATTTCCTCTCGTCTTTTAGAAGATACTTACCATTCTGTCAAAAGTATCATGAGTATTGACACCCCTGCACCAATTCAAATAGGAGGCTTCCTGGAGAATGATTAAAAAAAAAAAACACGCCGATATGACATCCATCATATCATTAAGAGTGTTCTCTTAATTTTCAGCCGGAACATTTCCAATCATGCTTAACGACGGAGCATATTGTTAGCAAGCAATTATGGTGCACTAATACAATATGTTCAAACGGACGGGACAGGGATTACCGCATGAGCCCACCTGCTGCAATCCATCATGACTGTCTGAATTTTCTCCCCAGGGCGTTCGGGCACCTGTGGCCTGGCACACATCCCACGACTAACATCAAGCCGGCACGCTTCATGCGTCCCATGCCATCAGACAGCGGAGCGTCTGCATTCTTTACTTTTACTACAAATCTGCTTTTATTTCATTTCACGCCTCCAATACGGCATTCATGTAAACTAAAGGCGTTGTGGGGTGGAAGAGAAACAAGACCAGGTTTTGTCCCAGCTGCTGATTTATGCCGATTTGTGCTGAGGAATATACTTTTGTGCATAAATCTGCTCTCAGGTTGCCCCTGCTACTTACTCACGGGTGTCTGCTTTTGGTTTTCTGCTAAAGGAAGACTTACAGCCTGCCTGGAGGAAAAAAAAAAAAGCCTGAAGCACTATGAGGGCTAATGCAGAGGAAACGAGGATGCAACCTTCAGAGATTTACATTACATTTCCCGTCTGTCCAAACCATCAGAAAGTGCACTAAAACACACCGTGGCACTGGGGAGTCCAGCTCAGCAGCAGAACGCTGGGGAGCGGAGACTCAAGTCTTTAAAGGATTGTGTGTAAAATGAATAAATCAATCTGGTAAATGTGAATAAACAACAACATGATTCATAAATCAATTAGTCGGCTGAGGAGGAAAAAAAAACAAACAAAAACAAGTCTGGTGTTATAGAAAGAAGTTAATTAGTATTCAAGAAAATAAGCCCCGAAGGGATGAACTGAATTATTTAAGAGTGCTGAAACAAACGACTACATGTATAGAGACAACGATACAGTTTTAAAATCTGTATGCGTGTCAGGCTATAGCCTCAGAGGGTCTCGGGTTATTGAGCATTCCTCATTTAGCACCCAAGTCAATGCATCTGTAGCACTTTATCTGCATCGCTGATTTCCGAAACGTCCTGTTCCTTGGTAACCTTGTGTACTCCAATTACAGCTGTAATACACTGCATGCAAATTCCAGAGAAGAATCCAGGGAGTAACTGCTGCGTGCGACTGTAACCTTACAGTTGTTTTGTAACACCAATCTCTAAGATCTCTCCAGATCCTTGAACGGTTTCGTTTTCATTCCGAACACCGACTTCACCCTATGAAGGCCACGCTAATTAACCGAAGAGTTGACTCAGGTGTGTTAAATGAGGAATGTTAAACTAAACTCAACTCCCCGTAGAGCTACACACTCGACACAATGCCGTGAAGGCTCTCTTTGGCTCTGTACACAGTGTTTTCGAGTTTCCACAGCTTCTAACACACTAATGCTGACCCAGAATGTGCCAGTGAGCTAATGAGCTGTCTTGTTGGCTCAGGTGTGTTAGAGCAGAAAACACAACAGAATATCCAGAACAGCGGCCAAAGTAAATCCAACGAGTCCGAGTCGGTCCAGGATGACTTCACAGTGATGCAGCGATCAATCTGATACTGGGTGTCGTTTTGCTTGGGGCCAATACCAACCTGCACTTTTTAAAACAACACAACACACGTTAACGCAGGACGCAACTTGTCTTGCATGGCTCTGATGTATGTTTGTTCGGTTATCACGAGGACGCCAGGATCAGATCTGTATCATGCATCAAACCAGACTCAGACTGCAGAGTATCTTTTTCTTCTTACATCTTTTTTTCCACTTCTCTGCAGGGCTGATAGGGTTAAGGGCCTTGTTCAAGAGCCCAACACTGACGGCTTGGTGGTTCTCTGGCAAGAACCTACGACAACCTCAGTTTTTTTTTTCTTATCTTTCTGCAATCTGGCGGCACGGTGGTGTCGTGGTTAGCGCTGTCGCCTCACAGCAAGAAGGTCCGGGTTCGAGCCCCGTGGCTGGCGAAGGCCTTTCTGTGTGGAGTTTGCATGTTCTCCCCGTGTCCGCGTGGGTTTCCTCCGGGTGCTCCGGTTTCCC
>JAOBAM010000019.1:37245289-37260365 GCA_025212355.1 Notarius kessleri
TTTCCGAGCGCAGGAGCGTCTGTACAGCCCTTTTAGCGCATAAAGCAAACGCTTGACAAGGAACATTGATTTCGAGTAGAGTTTTTATTTCGTCCCCGGTTGGTTCAGTGACACGCTCTGCCATTTTGTTTTTCTCCACTCACGGGATATGAGCTGATAGCCTTGTAGTCGAGTAGCCAATTCGGTCAAAGCGTGCGAGTTCTCATACCCAGTGAATGTGGATAGAATATAAAAAAAAAAAAAGATTATCGAATGGATTAATTTATCCCTTTAGAAACATAGCAGGCCGTCGTGATTGCTGTGAGTTCATCTGCAGTTTGTCAAACCTACGTGCGTGCATAAACCGTCTCTCCGAAGCATACACACTTAGGATCGTTGATTTGTCCAGGTTGAACAAATCCTGGTTCTCCTTGTTGTTTGGTTCTACTCGAGTAGCCGAGAGATTTTCAGTATTTAACGATAACGCCACGCTCATTAAGACAGCTCGGCTTGTCTTATGTTTGAGCATATTTCTTTCAACAATATGAGGATCTGTAGCACGGCTTCGAGAGTTTAAATTTCACTAAACTGATTCGAACTCTGTCTTTGAGACTCTCGCCTGTTCCCTCGTTCAGCCCCGAGGCCATGGAATGTGCTGTGCACACTGTGTGTGTTAATAAACCCACGCCAAGCCAAATCATTCCACCCATCTGATGACAGGACAGAAGGTTCCTTCATCAGGTGGTGATAGACGTGAACGTTGCGCTTGATTTACGAGCCGTGGGTGGAACACAATCTATCAAACTCGCTAAAAGCATGACACCCAGATATTGAGCAATCAAGCTCGACTGCTCGTTTTCTCACCCTCACCTTTTTGATCGCCTTGTTTCTTGTGCGCCGTCGGTGTCACCTCCATCCTGACTCCGTTCGGCGTGCCGATACAGTGCCCGTCGCTCATCTTATGGCCACTGAAGGTCGACGGAGGCTGTATCTGCTGGTACTCCATTCCTGAAGGAGGTGTAATGCCCTGGCAGAGGTAGTCTGATGGCCTGGAGTAACTGCTACCATTTTCCATGCAGTCAGTACACAGGACTGGAACATCAAAACCTCCTGAAAGGTGAAGGAAGGAAGTGACGAGTTCATGTTCCGACACTCAAAAGATAACATTTTATTTTTTAATCGACTCGGGCAAGGAAGACCCTAAATCCGACCTCTAGCCAAGGTCGAGCCCAAGATGTGCAACAGAGGACGCAGTCCTGAAACTTGTTAGTCCTTGTAAGTAAGCGTCCCCCATCGAGCCATAGTTCTGATCCCAGCTGCATTACGTTTTAACGTAAAGAAGGCTTACCATTGCTGTGCGTGTGGCCACTTGGCTGGGATCCTCCGCTGGACTCGACTCTTATGCACACGTCCTGCCTCTCGGATAGTGTCCCCTGCGAGGACAGGTAGCTTGGGACATCAGGAGGAACGATGGTCTCATCTGGAGGAAATGACAAGGAAAAACTTTAGCGTTTTTTACTCCTCAAAAAACGTCGTAAAGTATTTAAAGACTCGCCGAGTTCTGCTACACACCCGTGTTGACGCTGCACTCTTCGCTCTTCTTCCTCGTCTGGTAGATGATGCACACCCACACCAAAGAGGTCGCCACGACACTGGTCACCACAGCGATCACGACGATGCCTATGGTGACTGCCCCTGAATTGGCGCTCACTTGGCAGTTGGCACCAGGGCGCTGGATTACAGTCAGGCTGCACTGGGCACGCTCTGTCCCGAGAGGGTTGGACATGACGCATGTGTAGCGGCCAGCGTCCTCCAGTGTGGTGCTGCTGATCACCAGAAGCTGGTTGGCGTGGGTGAAGTGGTGTCGCTCGCTGGGCTGCAGTGGCTCGCCACTCCGCAGCCATGTGATGCGTGGAGGGGGGCTACCCACGGCCTTGCACTGCAGCGCTACCGCCTCGCCCAGCACCACACTCCGGTCCTCCATCCCCTGCAGCAGGTGGGGCATTTCTGAGGAGGGCACACAGATACATGGGGGAGATTTTATCTTCAGCCAATCACAAATGAAGGGTGGTGAACAATGATTACGCGAATGTCTGCAATTTCATCAAGAAAAGCGCCCACCAAGAACAAAATCATGGAAATTGTTTTGAAAAAATGTTCGAGCTCCACCACCGAGAACACAAAACAAGCTTTAGTTGTCACTTGTTTGCGCTGTCAGGCAAGCTTCACCTCAGAAGTTCCTTGGTGATGGGACTAAACTATTTCCATGAACTACAGTCCATGAGCTCTAACTGGCCCTGGTTCCTTAGATGGGAACATCCCAAAAGATCCTGGATTCCTGGTCAACTTTCTGGGTAGAAAAGATGTAAGCAGTTTATGCCTCCAAAGTATGGTATTGTTTACATCGTGTGAAAAAATGTCAATGGAAACTGAAAAAATATACAGTTGTAGTTTAGATTTGGAGTAAAAAAAAAAAAAAAGGTCCAATGTCATGATTTTAGTTTTGAAAGAAAAGATTAGATATAAATCACCCAAGTGTCATGTCTGATTTGGCTTCTTGTCTGAACGTAGCCAAGTTCAGGTAGTTGTGTTGGGTGGTGATGAGTTTGTGTTCAACATCCCCTCTGTAACTGAAGAATCTGAGACTGTCGCTGCAGCAGTAATCAGCAGCTGAACTCAGGCCTGAGAAAAGCTCTGATCCCACTGCTGAAGCCCTCTGTCCTGTCCCCCGGCCTCTCTGTGACCTCTCCGCCCTTTCACCTCTCACCCCAGAAACAAGGCCACAGCTGCACCAGCGAGACCAAAACTGAAAACATTCTTTCATGCAGTGGAGAGGATCTGGGTTTTGCCAAATCCCAGCAGCTTTCGAAGCTCAAAAAGATTTTCTTTGAGTGTATAAAAAACCCAGCAGGACTTTATCTCTGCTAAACCAAACCCAACAGAACCTTCTTTCAGTGTGTAAACCCAACGTGACTTTCTATCAGCGTCTAGACTAAACCCAACAGGCCGTTCCCTCTGTGCCTGGACTAAACCCAACAGGACCTTCTCTCAGTGCCTAGATTAAACCCAACAGGTCGTTCCCTCAGTGCCTGGACTAAACCCAACATGACTTTCAGTGCCTAGATTAAACCCAACATGTCGTTCACTCAGTGTCTGGACTAAACCCAGCAAGCCGTTCCCTAAGTGCCTAGACTAAACCCAACAGTTTGTTCCCTCTGTGTCTAGACTAAACCCAACAGGCAGTTCCCTCAGTGCCTGGACAAAACCCAACAGGACTTTCTCTCAGTGCCTGGACTAAACCCAACAATCCATTCCCTCAGTACCTAAACCCAACAGGCCATTCCATCAGTGCCTGGACTAAACCCAACATCACTTGCTCTCAGTGCCTGGATTAAACCCAACAGGCCATTCTCTCAGTGCCGGGACGAAACCCAACAGGCCTTTCTCTCTGTGTCTTGACTAAACCCAACAGGACTTTATCTCAGGTGTCTAGACTAAATCCAACAGGATTTTCTCTGTGTTTCTCAACTAAACCCAACAGGCCTTTCTCTCAGTGTCTGAATGAAACCCGACATGACTTTATCTCAGTGTCTAGACTAAACCCAAGAGGATTTTCTCCGAGTGTGTCAACTAAACCCAGCAGGACTTTCTTTCAAATGTCTAAACCGACACAGCCTCATGGTTAGAGAAGCAGCTTTGGGACCAAAAGGTCATCGGTTCGATTCCCTGGACCAGCAGGAATGGCTGAACTATCCTTGAGCAAGGCACCGAACCCCCAACTGCTCCCCAGACTGCTCTGGGTGTGTTGCACGTCATTCTGGATAAGAGTGTCTGCTAAATGCCATTAATATAATGGAATGTAAAGCCAGCAGGACTTTCTCAGTCTTTCAGTAAAACTCAACAGGACTCTGTGTTTAGATCAAACCAAACTCTTACCCAGCACGGTGAGCGTGACGTTGGCAGAGATCATGCCGGCTGTGTTTCTGGCCGTGCAGCTGTACACACCCATGTCCTCAGGCTTCACTTGCATTATGAAGAACACATCGTCGTCAGGCATCACCTCCATGCGCCGCTCACGGGCTGCTGGGAAATCTGTCCCACCGTCTTTCTGCCAAGCAACCTGCGGAGGTGGATAACCTTTTGCCGCGCACTCCAGACGAGCCTTCGCGCCAGCCCGGATGGTGAGGTCACTTGGGGTCTTCACAAAGGAAGGCAGCACTGTGGATGTGTGTATGGAAAAAGTGAAGAATTGGCCACAGACAAATTTATTCCTGCATGAAACGCCGACTAATTCAGTTGGATTTGGGAAATGGGTTCGACATGAAGCCGTGACATAAATCAATAAATAGAATAAAATGTCCAAACACAATCAATTTGCATCTGCTGGACTGGCTGATAGGCTGTGGAATAGTCACTGTCTGCACAGCATCGGCACTAAATCAATTTGTTCCAAATGTGCTTGGACAGAGCGGTCAGGAAAGAGGGAGGGAGGGAGGAGGGCCACTCATCACATTTCTGTCCTGAAGCTAAGTCCAGGTCTGTTCTTTAAGTTTGAAAATAATTCCCGAACCTAAATGCTATCAGGATGAAGTGATCTGAAACGGCAACATGTGGTAACACACTTCTTCTTCATTAAAAACATGAGCGTTTGTTTTGTTTCACTTCGGGACATTTTTCCACTCCATAACTACAGGAACCTACGGCACCAGAAAACTGGAATTGTGCTTTTTTTGGCCACCATTCCAGGAGTAAAAGTTTCGGAACGCTGTTCATTAATTCGGTGGCTGATCTTTGGGCCAGTTCTTAGCTTCGAATTCATGCGGTAGATATGTAAAATATGACGTTAGCATTTATTATCACGCCCAGACATCACAGATGTAAATTAGCCGAGTCGCGAACTCTTTACACCGTACCAGAGTAATGTCAACTGGAAGAAAAAAAAAAAAACGAACATCATATTGAAGATAAGGACTTCAAATAGTCCCTCAAAGTGTAAAAATAAAACGTACCGCTGATGCTGAGTCGCGCCTTGTTGGAGTAGGTGGAGCCGAAGTGATTGGAGATGACGCATTGGTAGCGGCCCTCGTCCTCGAACTTGACGCTGCGGAGATGGAGGACAGTTGTGTACTCCATGATGCCTGCGCCGTCTCTGGAGGGAGAGTGGGCGAAGTTCTCGACGTGGGCATGAGGCAGGGGCTCCTGGTCTTTCCGCCATGTGAAGGTCATGGGCGAGCTGCTGCTGCTGACCGCCATGCATGTTAAACGCACGTCTTTGCCCAAAACGCCGGCTGTCGGTGTGGGATGAACCAGAATCTGAGGTTTGGGAAGGTCATCTATCAGGAGAATATGCACAAGTCAGCGGTGGTTGTTGTTAACGTACGCAAAACTGATTTAAAGAAAGATTCCAATGTCGTACGGATTTGTGTCCGTTTGAAGTAATTGCGTATTCTTGACTAACGACTTGTGACTAAAAGTTTTGCGTTACTTGATGTGCTGGATTCCTGACAATCAGTCCTATATTTCCATGAATGTCAAATCGTGTCAGATCAAACTCTCCAGTCGAGACTGGTCCAAACCTAACACACTTAATCCAAGTCATTAAGTCCATCAGGACTGGAGTATGTAATATAACAGAACGCGCAATGATGCCCACCACAAACGAAGCTCTGTGCTGGAGCTTGGAAGATGCTGGTGCCCTTCAGGCTCTCGGGGTGTGCGCACGTGGCGTGGACGCCAGCCTGTAGCTCTCGCGCCACCACCCACTCAGGAAACCAGTGCAGCTGGCAATCGCACAGGAAACTATCGCTCAAGATCTCGCTGGAGACACAAAGAGAGATTTTTAAGAGACTATCAGACTGAGCGAGAGAATTAAAACACAATTTTGCCTCTGTTTAAACTGCTAATAAATTTGAGTTTTGAAAAAAATAATAATTAAATGACTCCAACGCATGTTGGTGTGTGCTCTGAATAATGAATATGGGACTCACAGGGTGCGGAGGTTCTTCATATTGTTGAAGGCGTCTGGGAGGATGGAAAGGATGGCATTTCCGCCCAGGTTCCTGTTCGGACGCGACAGAGATGATATTGGAGCGTTCCCAAAGTAAACACAGTACATACACATTCTCTCTCTGTCTCGTACACATATGTATGCCAGCTTGTATTTGTATAAAAGTTTACTTTCGCCAAGGTAGAAAGAGGCCAGTGTATTTAGCTAAGTCTGTACCCTCAAGCTGCTTCTCCAAGACTAAATTCCATTTCTTTGACAAAATGTTCGTCTCGCAAAGGGAGAAAAGGCTAAAGCTGGCTGGAGTGAGACTGCAAGCAGCTGGCTGTGCAAAAAAAAAAAACCCACAGCCTCGCTCTTCTCCTTTTACAAAGACGCTATTAAATTGCTAGCAGCCCTCTCAAGCATCTGTTTTTGGCAGAGTGCGCCAGTGGCCGCAATGCATTCTGGGATACTCACAGGTGCTCGAGGGCTTCCAGGCCTGAGAAGGCTTTCTTGGCCACCGACTTGATCCTGTTTCCGAACAGCGTCCTATGTTTCCAAGAGATAGGAGAAGGATGGGACAAGGAGAAAATGGAATAAATGAAAGAAGATGGGGAGAGAGAGAGCACAATTAGTGGAGTTTAATCTGATAAGACATTGGGGTATTGGAATTTCAAACTGTAGAGATTAGGAAGAGGACGAGAGATTGGGATTCCTACACTGCCCTTCAAAGCTCACTTTTATCTTTATTAGAATAAAGATGACAGGACGGGGCAAACTCATGAAAAGGGGCTTCAGCGAGAGAACGAGTGGGAAGCTTCTCGATTAATAAGTGGCCTTGTCATGGGCTGCCGCTTGCAGCCTTTTCGGAAGCTAATCCCACCCATTCTGGAGACGAGACTTGAGGACCCCCAGGAATTTCCTGGTCCCTGCTCGTTGCAGACCGGTTTCTATTTCATTCTACCTTCAACAATGGTTTTGAAATCAAGATTCACTTGTTCGTGGTGCAGACTTTTGACATCTTGTAGTTCAAGAAACTTAATATCCATTGTCAATGAGCCATTCAGCCATGTTGTTGCAGTAAGCTGGTTAACCACCAATCTGGCAAACTCTTCCTTCTTGTTGAGAGGTAAAAAAGACAATTGCAGGTCATTGTCACAGATTCCGTCTTCTCTTCAATTGAAATCAACCCCAAGTTGGCTAACAAATCCATCAAGTTCCGTTGGTTCCTCGTTAAACTAATTCTTGTGTTTGAATGTGGGGGGAAAAATTCTCCACAAGAATCAGTGAGGACATGTGAAGTAGTTTGAGGCTAACTGGTGGTCATGCTTCCAGAATCTTGGCTCGTTGTATTCATTTGTGGTGTTGGCATGTTGGATGCTATTGTTCAAATTCTGGCTCTGCAAGCAGCACAATCCTTACTAGGTCCTTCGTTCAGACTGAGGCACCCTGAAATGTCTGTCAGCAGTGAGTGTGTGTGTGAGATTTCTGCCGATGTACGTGACAGAGACAGGATCTGTCAGCTCCTGACACAGAGAGAGAGAAAGAGACATCATCATCTCTCGTCTCCTTTGGCTACTAATCACCAGAGCAGCCACCCAGCTTCTCCTGTGGCCATTGCTCAACTTGGAGCTTCTGCTTCTGAGCTTGTCGTGAACATATGTGCTGAACTTCCACATTGAGCTTCCTTGTCCCTGGCCTTGTCCTTAACCTCCTCGCTGAGCTCAGATTGGCTGTGGCCTTATTCTGAAATTCCATCCTGAGCTTTAGCTTTGCGATGATGCTCGCTCTGCTGGGGCCTTGGCCTAAACCTCCGCAGTGAGCTTCAGCTCTGCTGTATGTAATCACGACAAAAATATGAAGAGTTTGAATAGATTATAGAGACATCCATGTGAATAAGCTTTTCATTTGTTCTTTGCTTCTTCAGCATCACTGATTTTGAGCAAAATGGAGGTTTTAATGGTGAGTAAAAATGCATGTCTGTACTGCCTGGAAAAGAGATGGCATTATCTATCGAATTCAAAAAGTAAACAAAGGGAATAATGGAAAAATTACGAAAGCAGAGTGAATCTGCATCTCAACCTCAGGTGATCCACGCGTAATAAATTGGATTAAAAACGTAATCTGTCCAAAGGGAGATGAATTAACTCTCTTGAAGAGTGAAAGAAAGGAACGGGACGTTGGGTATTTTCACAGTCACATCAATGTGCAACTAAGAAAGACAGGAACAAAGCAACAGCAAAGAATCCACTCGGTTGACGAAACTACACAACCGCCTCTCATCCGTTTCACTCTATGGGAACATCGACAGGCACAAAGCAGGCAGAAGGCCCTTTGATGTTCCGTTCTGTCATCCTCTCGCTCGTTCCCAGGCCGGCTCAATGGGCTCTCCGGCATGAACTAGTGACTGCAGTGGGATTTTGCCAGGGCTGCACATCCCTAGGATGAAAGGAGAAGGGCAGGGGGCGAACGTGGTGTTTGATGCAGCCAGATGCCCCTTCACCCTTCCATTTCACACCCTCAGGATTAATTGACACAACTGCAGGGCCTGACCAGGGGACCAAGGGAGCTTGTTCAATTCACAACAGAAAGCCTTCTTAGAAGTCCCTCCAATAGTGTCCCTCTGATTCCACTTTTACCATCCAAGCATTCTCAACCGAACCTTGGAGGGTTCACAGTAGCTTCGGTCAGATCTTAAGGCACGTTTCCCCTGTGCAATCAAAAGAAGAAAAGGAGTTGGCCAACAAAACTTAAGGTATAACTTCTTCTGATGATGAGTTCAGAAAGACAAGGTACTTGGATATCAGTGTCTGGTTTGGTCAACGTGCTCAAATTCCTGACGATACACCTCCATGACAGAGTTTTTCCCAAAATACCATGAGGTCCCATGGGTCCTGGTCCTGAAATAGAGTTTTTGGCACTTGACGAATGGAAAAATCAATGTCTTGGTGCCCAAAGGTGTGATACAATGGATAAAGGCCTACAAGTCCTTAGTTCACCACAAAGAAGATAGTTGGAAGGAAGCCCTGTCCTAAAGAAGTTCCTGAACAGTAATAATCATCAGGTGTCCGTCAGATTCCACTGTTATGATCCAGAGACTGAAGACACCCCAGAAGCTTTGGACATTCAAAACAAGAACTTGTCTAAATTTATGCCAACTGAACTGGAGAAGTTCTGGTTGATTTTCTATCAACTTGAGAAATTCTGGGACTTTAAGCAAAACAGTTGGTTGGAGATCATATTGTTGCCTGGTTTAATCAGGTTATTGGCCATGCAGTGCAAATTGGCTGCAAAACTTTTACCCAAATACCATAAACACTGGGAGCAACAAGACTCAAATGGGGACCTTTGAGCCATGGTTTAAGTTTTCTGGTGCTTCAGGGAGGGGGCAAAGGTCCAAATGTTTAAGATGTCAATCTCATAGGATCTGTCAGATTTGAACCCTAACTTCTCAGACACTTGACAACGTGGAAGCATCTGAAATCTCTCATGAAACCGATCCAATATGGGTTCCATGGGCTTCAACGAAGTAAACCCTAATTTGGATTTTGCCTGCTTTTGATCAGGAGTCTAACGTGGAGATGGCTTGAGGCTCATATCTGGGTTACTGGGAGGGGAGAGGAGAGGAGAGGATGCGAGAAAAGACTCACAGCTTCCGGAGTTTCTTCAGGCCTGTAAAGGCACCGCTGGTGTCCTCGATTGTTCCAGAAATGTCATTGTGGTCAAGCTCCCTATAGACAGAGAGAGAAAGAAAGAGAGTGTGAAGTGAGATGGAGTAAAGTAGTCTTGGCCCTGTCTCAATACTCTTGGCAGGCATATGGTTGAGAGTCACAGGTTGCACACACACACTCCCAGACACACACCTGGTCTGAAGAGCTCTCTCCCGCCCTCCTCGTCTCTTTACCCCCACCCTCCAGCTCTTTCAGTCTGTTTTGCTCTCGCTCTCTCACTGCCAGCCAAACGCATTCTTTCCCTTTGTGAAGCATGAGGCTGTGGAAAACAGCCATGCACAGGCTAACGCATGCATAATGTATGACAGCTGAATGCTACTGACACACACACACACACACACACACACACACACACACAAACACCCAGGCCCCAGAATCTTTCAGCACCATGAAGCCGTTGGCAGGTTCACAGCAGACAGAGTGGGCAAGCCGTGACCGCACCAGCGTCGGGCTACAAGTTCCCTCGGCTGGTTGTGACACCGCTCCAGCGATCACTGGCTATCGGAATGCACTTGCCTGACTTCTCGTTCAGACTTCACCTGTAAGTATTTTTTTAAGAAGTGGAACAAATGCAGGCGAAAAAAAATATTCCCTTTGAGACGTGCTTTGTCGATATGCACCACTCAAAGACCCTCTTTCAAACCCATTCCTCCAAACTTCCATTGCATCTTGACAGCTCTCCCATTCACACCACTTTGGCTCTCTTTCTCGTTCTCTCTCTCTTTCACTCTGCCTTGGCTGCCAGTTTCCTTTTCTTTCTGGCTGGCTGGCCCTAAATGAGCGGCGGGTTGTTAATGGTGGTGCTCAGGGCCTCCGGTCCCCCCCTCAATCACCCGGCGTGTACCAATTAAAGCTCGCCCCGCTCTCTTTCAACGCCGCACACTAAAGCCGTGATTAGATTAGAACTGTCTTGTCGAACAATGCAGGGATAAAAAGAGAGAACGAAGACAAAAAGAAAGGGAGCACAACCAGGACGGCTGAGCGAGCGGAGGAGCAAAGCGCACATAACCCCACAGAAAACACTCAGCCGAGGCACAGAGGTAGAAAGATTAGCACATCAAACAGGAGGACAGGCTGCAGGATGAGCGAGCAATGAAGCGGGACGGACGGCGAGAATGGATAGAAGAAAAGGACGAGAAGAAAGGAGGAGCGGGGGTCAAACAGAGACCCTCTCATTCCCACACGAGGAGCCCCTTCCCCCATGGTTCAGCCAGCAGAAGTAAAAAGGAGGGGGGCCTTAGGCCAAGGTCTGGCACCCAACTGAGAGAAAGCCTTCATGCAAAGGCATAATTCTTTAGGTGAGAGAGAGAGAGGGCGAAAGAAGGAGCAGGAACAAGAGCAAATGAGTTAGGAAGCAACACAAGAAACACAAGCACGTGTGTGTGTGTGTGTGTGTGTGTGTACACCCTCAATATTTTTTAACCAAGTTTTCTTTTAAGAAAAACAAAAAAGTGCTTGGCTCTCCTGAGATGCCTGGCACAGGGAGCCCATGCACCCAGGAAGCCCGGTGGGAACCGACAAGCCAACAAAGACGAAAGAACGGCGAAGAAAAGAGCTTTCACAAAAAGACACAAAACACAAATGGCAACTTTTCCCAACACGTCTCTGCAAAATAACAGCTTTCGAAGCCGTAGATGTCATTCTGGATTAAGTACCTTAAGCAAAGAAAACAGAAAGCATTAAAGGGGCTACAAGACAGGCCGAGTTCAATCTATGGTAACCCAGCATCAGGAGTAATGCTTTAGAGCGATATTTGTTGACTGTTGGTGTCGGATTGGACGAAATTGATGGCGAACCCCAAAGCCAATCAAGTACGAGTACGCTCTGCCCACCAAATCATCTGCAAATGCGGTATGAGACGTGATTATTTTCCGAATTCCCTCTCGAACAGAGAGATCTGCTTGTCTTGACTTGACTTGACATCCCTGTTGGTGTTCCACATGGTTCGGGTGTCTTTCCTACCAATTTTCCACAACCAAGATGATGCGGATTTTCAACGGCCGTGATGAGTCCATCCATCTGTTATCCGTAAGCGTATAGCTTGTGCAGGGTCGCAGGCAAGCTGGAGCCTATCCCAGCTGACTACGGGCGAAAGGCTGGGTACACCCTGGACAAGTCGCCAGGTCATCACAAGGCTGACACATAGACACAGACAACCATTCACCAGTTAACCTAACCTGCATGTCTTTGGACTGTTAGAGGAACTCTAAGCAGACATACAAGTTCCACGCAGAAAGGCCCCAGTTGGCCACTGGGCTCCAACTCAGAACCTTCTTGCGGTGAGGCAACAGTGCTAACCACTACACCACCGTACCGCCCCCATGATAGTACATTATTAAAATAAAAGCCACGAGATACATATTTTGTTCATATATCAGTGTAAAAACGATCATAACATGTGCACTTACAGTAAGCGTAAGGAGCTCAGACCTCTGAAAGCTCCCTCTGCGATATAGCTGATGGAGTTGTGGCTGAGCTGAAGAGTCTGCAAGTTGGCCAACTTCACAAAACTGCCCTCAGCCAGCTTCGTCAAGTTGTTATGGCCCAGATGCCTACAGGAACACAAATCCTCATAAATGAAACTGGGTTTCTTTGGAATTTGTATTTTTACAAAACTTTATGCTGTTGGATATAAGACAAGGGAGGGGAACAGAGACGCTCACAGCTCTCGGAGCCTCTCGCAGAAGCGCCATCCCTCAGGATTGAAGCTTGCGATGGAGTTGTTGGACAGATGGAGGTGTAGCAGAGACTGTAGCCCATACAGAGAGCCACTGTTCACCTCTTTCAGACTGTTATAGTCCAAATGGCTGCGGGAGCAAAACGCCAGAGCTTGGTTATTTCAGTTAAACGACTAACCCTGCTGTAATTTACCTGTCAGAGCACAGAAATGAAGACGGATGGTTCTAAATATGATTCAGCATTAAGGGAAATTTCGCAAATTGCACTTGGCTTGTGAACGTCTCGAAGGCGGGGAGTTTGAACTTCAGTAATGTGTCCCAGATTTAATGACGATGATGATGATGATGATTGCGAGTAGAAGCCAAGACCATGTTTTGGCTTTCCTCCAATTCAGTCGTTATAATTAAATACCAGACATGAAATTACCCTAATTAACGACAGCAAAAACGGTATATAAAAACGTCCTGACTGTTTACTTAGCATGCAGATTTCTCCCTAGTCGCTATAAATATTCTACTATTCCCCCCCCCCAAGAACTGCTGAATAAATAGTCATGCAGAATATCGACGGCGTGATGTTTAGAAGTGTATTACGGTTGTACGGCTGTCAGCGCAGTCCTTTAAATATATCGAGGAACGTGGTGCACTCACAGGGTCCTCATGCGTGCCAGACCGAAGAACGCTCCATCTGTCAGTTTGCTGATGTTGTTCCTCTGGAGCTTCAACACCTCCAGGTTGGAAAGGCCCTGAAAGGTCAGGCCTTCGATCAAACGCAGCCGGTTCCTGCTCAAGTCCCTGGAGAAAAGTCACATGGCTGATTTGATCACAGAGAAACCGGGTGAAGCTTGTAATTAGATCTAAATTAGAAGGAACCGTTATAATAACCACATTTTGAGATGTGTAATTAGTTTTAAAGGTGTCATGATGGATATTATCGTGTGTGTAAACAGTGTCCTGGTAAACTCGAACTCTCATCTAACGAGGGTGAGTTTCAATTTTTTTTTTTTTCTGGTCATTCTTTTTCATTACTTGAGTGAGGAATGAAAAGAGTTCCAGTTTGACTTCTGACAAAAGAGCTGAATGAGTTCTCTTCACCTCTCCATGTCACCAAAATTATTAAATCCTGTCCCGAAAACTTTGCCGTGTCTAAAAATGTAGTTCCAGCTTTACCTCTGATTCACAAAGCCCTGACACTGGAGACTCCTTCCGTAAACGTGAAATAAATCTCATGGGACGACCACACACATTTTTCTAAGTTCTAACTCTCAAAACAATAACGTATTCCAATGAGCCGGTTCCATGTAATTCAATTCAATTAACCTGTGATTTGCCTCGCAGCTGTCAGGTTGCTGTTCTGGAAAATTAATCACCACCACCTGAGTTCTGACCAATCAGAACTGCGCAGTGCTGTAAATTAGCTCTGCAAATATTCAGTACATGACCAAAGGACAATAGAGAGGAATATGGAGCCAATTAACATTCTTTTAGCAGATGTTCCTCCTCCGAGTCATTCTCCTTCTCATGTCACCGTTCCATTAGGAACGACCAATCCCCCCACCACCACCACCACACACACATACAGAGTGGCTTTGTGGAACCAGATCCAACACCCAGGTGTGAGGACTGAAGTGGGTGTCGTGCCGAAGAGTAAAGTGAGACACAAACATGCCGGTGGTGGCTTTGTGTTCTCCACCCTGTCACGACAAGCAGATGGGAGATACAGTGACCTCCAAATCTAAAGAACAAAGCATGCTTGCTGAGAGAGAATAACGGAGGTCAGAGCAACCTCTTGAGATGAACGGCACACTTTCTTTCCAGGTGTGAGGACTCGGGGCATTTTCAGGGACCCGGCCCCATTTTTTTTTTTTTCTTCTGGTCATTCTTTTTCATTACTTGAATGAGGAATGAAAGAGTTCCAGTTTGACTTCTGACAAAAGTTCTCAGAGGAACTTTTTGAGGAACATTATCAAGAACTCTGGAACTAACTCAGGAACTTCATTGAAGAAATGTTCTCAGAACCACAGGAACATGTTTCGACCACAGGAACCTTATCAGAAAACCTGGAATTTTTTCACGACACTTCTTCGGGAATTCAGAAACTTTAGGAATGTTTTTCATGAATCAAGGAAATTTATGTACATTTCCAGCACAGGAACCTTTTTTGGAAGCGAAGAAGTTTTCAAGAACTTGACTGCAGAACCTTATTCAGATATTTAAGAACATTTCCCGAGATGCTCGAGAACCTTTTCTGAAATTTTCCAGAACCACATGAAATTCCCTGGAAATTCAGGTAGGGTTTTTTATTTTATTTTATCCAGGAACAACCAGCTTGTTCCTACCACAGCAACCATTTTTGAGGGTTGACGGACAATTCGTTCAATGGACGTTTCGTAGAAGACGTTTCGTTCACCATAAAGACGATTCGTTCAACCCATGCAGACGTTTCGTTTGTCATTCGAAGTGAACAATAATCCAGTGGTGTCTCCATAATCTAAAACAAATAGCCTAAACCAGGAAAGCAATTGTAGCCTACAAGCCCCGGCTACTGCGCAAATTGGTCAGGATTCCAAAAATATTCTCACAAACCACGCATCGTTGATCATCTGCTTCATTATTTTTGAAAATAACCGTTACGTTAAACGTGTTTCATTTGTCCCGGCTCTCGGCTCTCCCCTACATACAGTATAATCATGGAGACTGAC
>JAOBAM010000019.1:37301539-37314714 GCA_025212355.1 Notarius kessleri
GTTTCAAGGTTGTAAAATTTCTCTGAAAAAAAATGTAATTCAGTGAAAAAGATCAATAAATATTGAGTGACAGACTAAATGACAGATTTCTGTTTTTAATGTACGTATGTTTTAATCTTTTTAAGATCTTTGAAATCCGAAATAAAAAGTGAGCAGAAAAAACATTCAGTGAAAATGATAAATAAATAATGACAGATATTTGTACTGAAATACATGTTGCACTGATTCTTTGAAATGAAACCAAGTGTGTTTTTAACAATAAACAGTTGATATGCATTTAAACCCCGAACAACAGGGCAGAAAAGATGTGTTTGTCAATAACTGTGTCTTGTGTTGTTGTTGTTGTTGTTCACACTGTAAGCCATAAGGAGTTTGAAGGGCATTTCTTTGAATTGAACACAGCATATTTATCACAGTAATTAAAACAGACAATAAACAATTCAGTCTCAATCAATTTCAAATCCCGGATGATGTGCTGTTGATTATGTTGAGCCACGTGTGTGCCCAAGAAACTTTCCCACAGTGTGTCAGCTGTGCTCTGAAGTTGTAGATCGCACAAAAATAATAATTTACTGGTGCAGGACTTGTGTGTAAATCATATGTAAGATCTCCTGGGTTGAATCATTTCTTGTTGAAGTGTGAATAAACAAGAGCAGTTGACAGAAAGCAGTTCTCGCTTGCTGGAAAACAGTCGCAGACTGGTGGAATCTGCAGCCGTGCGTTTTCCCCTCTTTAACCTCTTTGAAGGCATGTGCTTCAGGTATGCCAGCTTTCTATTTCCAGAGGCCTGCTGACACGGCTTCTCTCCTGATTTACCTGCCAGTTCACCAGCTGTAAATAATTTGCTTTACAAATAACTCGTGAGTGACGTGCAGGTCAAAGTTGGATTTTAAGATTAGGATCAGGAGAAGCTTGTGCACTGTAACACGGCGTGCTGGAGGTCAGTGGGTGACTGAGTGAAGGACATCCATGTCGTGAAGAAGCCGGAGTGACAGTGTCGTGGAGATGTAAAGCTCTGCTCCGATCAGAAATCCTGAGTCAGGTTGAGATCTCTGGTGAGATATTTGGAGACTAAATTGTCTCTAAAGGATTAAATTTGTCCTGAATAAGAAGTTTGGTTATTGGGCTGAATCCCTAGTGGTGGTGCTTCACTGGACACTCCAGCTGTCTGTATGTCTGTCTGTGGCCATTCACAGTATCAACTGTGTTTGTAAACTGAATATTTAGGTTTAGGGAAGAATGAACAACAGACAGTTATACATTATACACTGCATTATACAGCGTCTGCTGTATTTTAATTCCTGTATTTATCTGTTTCTCTGTCTGTCTGACTGACTGTCTGTTTGTCTGTCTCAGTCTGTTTATATTTCTGTCTGTTTCTCTGCTTGTCTACCGCTCTGTCTGTCGGTCTGTTTGTTTGTCTGTTTATCTCTGTCTGTCTCTGTCTGTCTGCCTGTTTATGTCTCTGTCTGTCTGCCTGTTTATGTCTCTGTCTGACAGTCTTTCTGTCTGTCGGCCTGTTTATCTGTCTGTCTGTCTCTTCCTATCTCTCTGTTTGTCTGCCTGTCTGCCTGCCTGTTTATCTCTCTGTTTGATAGTCTGTTTATCTGTCTGTCTCTCTCTGCCTGTTTGTATTTCTTTTTGTATGTCTGCCTGTTTATGTCTCTGTCTGTCTGTTGGCCTTGTTTATCTGTTTGGCTGTCTGTCTATCTCTGTCTGTTTATCTCTGTCTGTCTCTTCCGATCTCTGTTTGTCTGCCTGTCTGTTTATCTCTCTGTTTGACAGTCTGTCTGTCTCACTGTCTGTTTATATCTCTGTCTGTCTCTTCCGATCTCTGTTTGTCTGCCTGTCTGTTTATCTCTCTGACAGTCTGTCTGTCTGTCTGACTCTCTGTTTGTCTGTTTATCTCTGTCTGTTTATATCTCTGTCTGTCTGCCTGTTTATGTCTCTGTCTGACAGTCTGTCTGTCTGTCTGTCGGCCTGTTTATCTGTCTGTCTGTCTCTTCCTATCTCTCTGTTTGTCTGCCTGTCTGTCTGCCTGTTTATCTCTCTGTTTGATAGTCTGTTTATCTGTCTCTCTCTCTTTCTCTGTTTGTCTCTCTCTGCCTGTTTTTATCTCTTCTTGTATGTCTGCCTGTTTATGTCTCTGTCTGTCTGTCTGTTGGCCTTGTTTATCTGTTTGGCTGTCTGTCTATCTCTGTCTGTTTATCTCTGTCTCTTCCGATCTCTGTTTGTCTGCCTGTCTGTTTATCTCTCTGTTTGACAGTCTGTCTGTCTGTCTCACTCTCTGTTTGTCTGTTTATCTGTCTGTCTCTCCCTGCCTGTTGATATCTCTGTCTGTCTATATGTCTGTCTGCCTGTCTATCTCTCTGTCAGTCTGCCTGTCTATCTCTCTGTCTGTCTGTCTGTCAGTCTGTTTTTCTGTCTGTCTGTCTCTCTCAGCTTATCTCTGTCTGTCAGTCTGTTTTTCTGTCTGTCTGTCTCTCTGTATGTCAGTCTGTTTATATCTCTGTTTATTTCTGTCTGTTTGCCTCTTTATCTCTCATTCCATCTGCCTGTTTCTGTTTGTCTATCTATCTGTCTGTCTGTCTGTCTGTCTGTCTTTCTGCTTGTCTCTGTCTAGCTCACTGTTTGTGTATCTCTCTCTCTCTCTGTCTTTGTGTCTGGTCTGTCTCATTCTCTTGCTGTCTGCCTATCTGGGTGTCAGTCTCTGCTTAAGTTTGTCTGTCTGTCTGTCTTAAAGCGTCCATCAGGTCTGAGTGGAACTGGTTTGTAATCATCACTCAGTGACTAAATGAACCTGCTGTCTGTATTTAAAGGTGGAATGTGCAGGGTTCCTCTGCTGTCTGTGAGTAAACTCGGCTGCAGCTTTACAGTTTCCTCACTGTGACTGTTATGACGCAGTAACGTCTAATTATGTGGTAAAACCACTAATCCAAAACACTTAAGCACTAAAAAGATAATAATACTGTGGCTTTATTGTGGCTGTGGGTTAGGTGATGCCAAACAGTTTACGTCTCTGACAAATGCTTTGTACTCATACATATCTAAACCATCCTTTTTGGAATCGGGTCCATTTTTAAACAGATTTAAGGCTTTAAAGGACATGAGATCCAGCACAATGAAGTTAGAGCTCATTTATCTGATAATATAAGATTTTATTTACATTCTTGTTTTAAAAAAACATTAAAAAATAAAAAAGACCATTTTCACTGTTCTTTCAGTAATCAGTGCCCAGAGAACACATGGGCCGTGTTTGGCTCGGTCAGGTCCGAATAATGAGGACTGTGTGAGCGTGCTTGTCACAACCTAATGAAAGCAACATATGATTGATTCTCTCTCTCTCTCTCTCTCTCTCTCTCTCTCTCATTCCTTGTGTGTTTATGTGCTTGAATGTTTCCAGTCCTGTTCACGTACCACTGGAAAGAGATGAAAGGGACTCCAGCATGCAGTGGGACTAAAGGTGCAAAGCGTAAAGACATTAGATGCACCACAGAGAGAGCTTCAGCCCTTGGCCACACGTTTCTTCCAGCTTTTGGGGAGAATGGATTGTGCATATGTGTTTGTGATGTTCACCGTGCCAGATTCTTTAAAGATAACGAGCCCATCTGTTCGAGTTATTCATCACCAGTAAATCAGTGGAGGCGTGAAATCTGGTGGGCTCACGGAGCTTACGCTGGATGGCCGGCAGAGTGGAAATCTGTTTCGTCTCATAAGAAACAGAGCTGCTGCTAAAGAGCACGATACATCTGATCCTTACACCACATTCATCCACGCATTTTTCAGATCACATGTATTCCTTGTGCACACTAGAGTTGTGTGTGGGACTTTAAAACAACAACAAAAAAATCCACTCCCGGCCACTGCTGAAGGAATTCTAATAAATCCCTATTGTTCCTGAAAACATTCTCACCAATCCCGCCCATTCCTTATGGAATTTGGTCCAATCTCACATGCTCCTAAAGGAATTCTGACCAATCCCGCCCAATTCCAAAGTCAGTCTGACCAATCCTGCCCACTTCCTGGAGATATTTTACCAATGCTGCTCATTCCCAGTGGAATTCTGGCCAATCCCACCTGCTCCTCAAGGAATTGTGAGCATTCCTGCTTGCTCCTAAAGGAATCCTGACCAATCCTGCTATCTTGTGAAGGAATTCTGACCAATCCCACCCTATCTCTAAGATAATCTGACAGTCCTGCCCATTACAAAGAAATCCTGTCCAATCTCATTTACTCCTGAAAGAATTCTGACCAATCTCGCCCACTCCCAGTCATTCTCACCAATCCCACCCAATGTCTAAAATAATCTGAACAATCCTACCCACTCCTAAAGGAATTCTGACCAATTCCACCAGCTCCTAAAGGAAATCTGACCAATTTTGTCTGCTCCCAAAGGAATTTTCCCCAATTCCAAACAGTCCTGAAGGAATTTTCAAAAATTACTTTACAGGCAGTCAGTAGGCATTGTTATCCAGAGTGACACTCAACAAGTTTTATCTAATCTGCATCTCTTTGAAGTGGGAGGAAACCCATACAGACACAGGGAGAACATGCAAACTCCACACAGAAAGGCCCCCGTTGGCCATGAGGTTCAAACCCAGAACCTTCTTGCTGTGATGCAACAGTGCTAACCACTGCACCACTGTGCTGCCTGAAAGAATTCTGACAAACATATCCACTCCCAAAGTTATTCAGACCAATCCTGCATGCTCCCACGGAAGTCTGATGTCCAAAGCAAATCTGATCCTCCATGTTCAATCCCACATGCTCTTGAAGGAAATCTGACTCATCCTGTATGCTCCTGACAAAATTCTGACCAATACTACCCACTCCTGAACGAATTCTGACCAATACTACCCACTCCTGAACGAAGTCTGATCAATACTACCCACTCCTGAATGAATTCTGACCAATACCTACCCACTCCTGAACGAATTCTGACCAGTCCCGCTTGCCCCAAAGGAATTCCGAGCAATGCTGCCAATTCCCGGAGGTATTATTTTTGTTCATACTTGCCTGCCCCACCTTTGCATAAATTCAGGAAAGACTAAATTTTAACTATGATTACAACTTTAACCTCTGAACTTCTGCTACCAAAACATAGTGGTAGTTGATTTGTTTTGTACATTCTCACTTGTTAAAAATGAGGCATGATGGGACAAGATGGAGAAAGTACACCCAGCACTGTGGTCTATCAATGACTACATTGTGAGAAACTGGAAAAGATAAAGGATTTAAACATGTATCTACAGTGTGTTCATATGAGTGGCATTCCTGCAGACCTCAAAACTGAGTGATCAGTGACTCAGGCCACTCAGTCGTGGAAATCTAGGTCAACAGAATGACTCGAGTAGGGTTTTTTCCCCCATACAAAACCCTATGCAGGTGTCCAAACAAGCAGACAGAGATTCTTTATTGTGTGGCATGCACTAACATTTACATTTCTCCCCATTGTTTGTTTAATAAAGCGAATGAATCTCACTCACTTCTGCCAAGTTCTATCATTTTCCCCTTCCTATCATGTTGAAAGAAGGCTTCCTTCACCCTGGCTGTGCTGCTGAAGAACCTCTCTGGCTGTCGGTTATGCTTCCTCATTGCCCAATGTCTGTCAGAAGGCATGCATCATCAAGTCAGCATTGTGAAGACCTTGTTTCCATTTGTTTTGGAAGAAAAATGTATCTGCGTATGTCAGCACACGAAGCTGGCTATGGGCAATAGGTTCTACTTTCTTTCAAGCCCCAATAAAGGACCAATAAAAGTTCAGTTTTCCCTGAGACAGCTATAGAATATGTGCTAAGAGAAGCAGTGGCCCAGAACTGTTTGTTCAGCTCAGAGCAAGGAATGCTGGGAGCAGCCGAGTCGTGAAAGGTGGCTTGTATGCAGCGTGGCACTCGAGGTGCAACTGCTTTTGTTTGGCAGCATTCTTTGTTCAAAGTTTTTTTTAGGCTGGATGGACCTGTGCCAAAGACTCACTCTCTCGCTCTCTCTCTCCTGCACAATAAATACCCCTGCTCTGTTGGCAAGACTGTTTTCCATACTGTATTTGTAGCAACGGATCGCAGGACGGCAATAAAGACAAGGTGATAATAATAAAACACCAATGAAATGTTGCTCCTGAAGCCTGTCTTGGAAATGATGAGACATTATGAAGGAAATAAATAGGTTGCACCAATTCTCTTGGGCCATAAGCAATTTTAAAAGTGGGTTCTGCAGTACGGTTGGTATGTTTCCAAGAACCCTCAGAGTGATTAGTCAGTCGTGAACAGCAAAATTGCATCAGGCAAAATTGTAGAGAGATTAATTTCGTGCCTCCTCAGCTACTCTCAGTGAACACAAACAGTATGGGTCAATTTGAAAGCAACCAGTTTCCCTTTTCAATGACACATATTGCACATAGAGTGCAGTTTGAAAAATATTGCTCTTGCTTAGGCACAATCACTAAAAACCATGTAAGTCATGGTCGTAATGTTGTTCTTGTTGTCAAGGATAGAATCTGTATAAATGAAACATACAGATGGGACCTACTACCCAGGTAGCCAACTGATGTTGGTAGAAGATTGGCCCAACGTCAGCCATTCACTTGAGCCAATATTTTGTGCCAGCCTTGACCTTTTTTTTTTTGTCCATTGAATCAATGTTGGGCCACCAAATTCAAAAGACTTTCAGGAAATCGACCATGCCAACATTGGCCAAAAATTGTCAGAGTTGTTCGAAAAAAGTGTTCCTTTGCCAGAAATAGTCCAACATTGGTTGGGTTGACATGAGAAGTATTCTTTTGCTAGAAATGGCCAAAAATTGGTAGCATTTTATGAAAAGTGTTCCAAAGCCGGTGTATGCCCCAAATTGGTAGACTATTTAAAGTGTCCCTTTGCCAATATTTGGCCAAACACTGGGCCAAAGTGTAAGGGGTGTCATGAAAACCGTTTGTTTACCAACGTTGGCCAAAAATTGGCAGAGTTGTTATAAAAGGTGTTCCTTTGCCAACATTGGCCAAACATTGGGCCAAAGTGTTAGGGGTGTCATGCAAACTGTTTGTTTGCCACCATCAGCCAAAAATTGGTAGGATTATCATGAAAATTGTTCCTTTGCCAATGTTGGCCCGACACTGGCCAAAAATTGGCAGAGTTGTTATAAAGAAGTGTTCCTTTGCCAACGATGGCCCGATATTGGTAGGGTTGACATGAAAAGTGTTCCTTTGCTAGAAATGGGCAAAAATTGGTAACATTGTTATGAAAAGTGTTCCAAAGCCAGTGTACTTGATAGAGTATGTAGAAAAAGTGTTCCTTTACCAACATTGGCCAAACATTGTGCCAAAGTGTAAGGGGTGTCATGAAAACTGTTTGTTTGCCAACAGTGGCCAAAAATTGGCAGAGTTGTTATAAAAAGTGTTCCTTTGCCAACATTGGCCCAACATTGGTAGGGTTGATATAAAAAGTTTTCCTTTGCTAGAAGTGGCCAAAAATGGGTCGCGTTGCTATGAAAAGTGTTCCAAAGCCAGTGTACTTGGTAGAGTATGTATAAAAAGTTTTCCTTTGCCAATATGTGGCCCAACATTGGTAGGGTTCTGATGAAAAATGTTCCTTTGACAACATTTGCCCAACACTGGCACTTCATTGTGTAGGGAGTACCACCCAAAATAAGTCTGGCCTCCTCTGTTCTGCCAAGGAATTATCAATCCCCTTCTTTTTCGCTGCTCTTCTTTTCAAATACATTTCAAGTACTTTTCAAATTCTCTGCATGGACAAATGATGTAGATACATTTTCCTCTCAAAAGTAATAATCTCTTTAATTAACAGTATGAATTTTATGGCTTGCAAATCCTAAATCAGACTCGTAAACATGCAACTGTGATTGTGGCATAAGTTCCACAAGCAGAGTCGAGGTGGGGTCAAATCGAAGGCTCCAAAAACTTTCTTAATACTGTATTCTGGAATAACATTGATGGCAAAAAGCAGAAGTTATAATCTGTGGGCATTTTCACTGTGCAAAGTTTGTCGATTCTATGTTCATGTGAGAGTGTGAAGAGGTTTAACATTTTAGACAGAATAAGAAAAAGCAGGAGAAGATGAAGAAGAACAGAATGGTGACTTTTGTTACGTTCCTTGGTTAATGAGGTGAGAACACTGTTGTGAGACAATTAGGATGTTTGGACACGAAATGGCAAGCCGCAGTTTTCAAGAACAGGAACATTTCCCTCATATGTGCTGATGAGTTAAGAAGAAAAGACTTGATTTAAACATAGCATTGTGTGCCAGCTGATCTTCAGTGGCTTTAATTATTATATCACAAGTTGTACACAAGATTTCAATAAACATTCAGATTTCTGAACAGATAGATGGATCTCCGAACCACATTTGAACACAGCATTTGTCAGACAACATAATTCTAGCTTTGTAAAAGTGACGAGGTACAGCAGGTCTCAGGTCAGGCCCGATGAAACAGGAAGCAGAGCAGAGCCATGCTGTGTTTCTCAGAGGCGGGCTGTTACAAGGTGAACGAGGTCAAGGCATCACAGGACACCCTGTTAAACTCATTCCACTGAGGGAAACAGAACCTGTTACACACTCGGAGATATGAAATAATAAAAATTATTGATTTAGTAGCACCACACCTGCATTATACAAATCACTCCTACTAAAGCTACGCATATTTCAGTTGTAAAACGAAATGTTTGTTCGCACACGAGGAGCAGCGAATGCTTTCCTACCGCTGTTTGGCGCGGGCCAGCAAAAATTCCAGCTACAAAGCCTGCCGTCTTCTTTGAACCACGCAAATAATGGACATTCATAGCGGGTTCATTACACCATGCTAATTTCTATTATGAACGATTAAACACAGCTCCCTCTTCCCTGCTGGATCTCAGCCATGTGTTAGAGAGGAACACACCGCAGGGTTCAGGGGGGATTGAAGCCCCCCTCTGCTCACTAAAGGACTATTCAGGGGAGAGGAGAGAGAGAGAGAGAGAGAGAGTGGACAAGAATGTCATTTTTTTCCTTTTCTTATTTCCCCCCTCTTCTCCATTGTGAAGTTTGATTAATTGGGTCTTCTTTTCTCTTCCTTGAGCTTACCTATCTATGTTCCTCTCTTTTTCTCTTTCGATTTCAATCTATCTTGTCTTCACTTCTTCTCTATTTCTCATCTCTTGTCTACTCTTTTGCATCTTCTTCTCTTGCTTTAGCAGTTGTCTTCTTTTCTTCTCTCTTTCCACTCTCCTCTTCTTCTCTTGCCTTCTGTTCTCGTTCTTCTTTTTCTCCTTCTGCTCTTATTTTACTTTACTTCTCTTTTCAAGGTTTCTTCTTGTCATCTGTTCTCTGGCTTATGCAAAAAAAAATAAGAACAGTCACGACCTCATGGTTAGAGAAGCAGCTTTGGGACCAAAAGGTCACTGGTTTGATTCCCTGGACCAGCAGGAATGGCTGAAGCACCCTTGGGCAAGGCACCGAACTCCCAGCTGCTCCCCAGGCTGCTTTGGGTGTGTTGTACGTCACTTTGGATAAGAGTGGCTTCTAAATGCCATTAATATCATGTAATGTTAGCTTGTCATTGTCGAATGTATGCAGAAATCAATTGAAACAAATATTGTTTGAGGGCATTGGGGGAAGCCATGGCCTAAAGGTTGCTGGTTTGATTCCCTGGACCAGCAGGAATGGCTGAAGTGCCCTTGAGTAAGGCACCTAACCTTCGGTGGCTGCCCACTACTGGGTTTTGTTGTATGTGGCTCAGGATAAGAGCGTCTGGTAAATGCCTGAAATGTAATGTTTTCACGTGTATCATGTGACATTTGCAGATTATTCCAGTATTATTCACACATTTAGTTTATCCTTCACGTCTTGCAGTTTCCAGATGCATGCACTGTGCATGTAAAGTGTTGAAGCTGAAACTTGTCGAACTTTCTTTGAGGTCGAAGAACAGGTGTTAAAAGAACTCCCTTTTCTTTACTTCATTTCTAAACAGTAGAGGTTTTACTTCATGATTGCAGCTGGGCCCCTGCCTCCAGGCCCCTGCTGTGGATAATGGGATAATGGCTGCCACCTTGCTCACACTTGTGATGGTGGACAGGGAGGTGAGAGTGTATGTATATGTGTGTATATGTATGCGTGTGTGTGTGAACGGGTTGTCGGAGTGTGGGAACTGGATGTTAAACTTTATGTCCATTTTTATAGGTTGTTCTCAAATGGTAATGTCATTTGTGAAAAGTTATAACATCCTCAGATGTCCTGTTTCAACGATAGTATTTGCGTGATTTAAAACTCAGGATAAGATGAGATTTGTAAAATAATAATATAAAAAAACATAAACTGTGCCCAAGGGGAAAAAAAACCCCTCTCTAGCTTAAGAAAGACCTCCACACAACGACTGTAGTTGCTAATTAGCGCTTTGAGATAATGAGCAGCTTTTTTTCTTCTGTCAGTCCAGGAATTCGTGGTGATGCATCTCAATTCAGGCTGAACTTCTCTTCCAGTTCTTTGAAACTTCAATTGAGCGCCAACAAAAGTTCAGACCCCCTCTCAGCAAACCCATTCAAATTTTCTCCAGCCGTCCTCTCAGCTCCTGCGTGTAGCTCCGGAGCCCAGCTGGGAGCTTTTGACACAGGCCAGGGGCCCTCCCGTGTGCACTGAATGATGAGGGAACTGAGCAAAGATTTCCCAGAAACCCTTCCTTCTAAAGCCTGATTGCATTCTGAAAGACCCATTATCCCCAACCTCATAATTAACCGTTCAGTTCACACAGCACCTGCTTGAATGGCTTCAATAGCAGCCACTGCTTTGGTTTCAGAACAAAACAATTTGTACTGATAGCTGAATGGTTTTGTTTGGTTATCACTGGACGTAGGGTGCTCCATGCCGCTAATTAGGACCTGGGACATTTTCATGCTTTTCATTAAGCATTGGAATTCTCCCTAGAGGAATGAAGACCAGGGAAAATAACCCATCTTGTGTTTCATTGAAGAGTAGCCGGACTATACATTTGCCAACAACTAATAAAAAGGTTGCTAAGAAGTGGTATTCTTCTTGGATCTTCATGAGATGCTGCAATGGCTATTCTTTCAGTGAACATAAATTAAAAAACATGACTCAGAGTGGAATTTTAAAGGTACATCATTTAGAAAAATGGCCATCTGTTGTAAAAAAGCCCTTAAAAAGAGATGCACTCCTTTGCTGTGCTGCCCCACTTCACCCATTTCCTGACAGAGACTCATTCTGTTCTTACTCACTCTGAGCTGCCTCACTTTTCTAGAGGCGCTATCTCACTTTGCATCTTCCAGAAGAGCTGCGTCTGACTCATTTTCATGAGCTTGTATAGAAGTTCCATCAGGGCCATGTTGCTTTCTGAAGACTTTCCACTGTCTTGATTATTTCAGCTTCTTCACCCTTTTCCTACTAGAGGCACTGTTTCGAGTCATTCTTCCAATAAAAGAGCTGCCTCACTCCTTTTATTACAGAGAAGCTACCTTGCTCATACCTCCTTTCCACCAAAGCAAAGCAGGTGCTAGTTCTGGGCTGGTGCTACCACTGGTTTGGAGCTGGTTCAACTTAAGAACATTCTCAGAACCGGTCTGCTTTTCCACGGGCTTGAGAGCCACCATCGAGACACATCATTATGCCACTGTTTATGTCTCCGCTTATCCAGCTGCTAACCCTGCTGCTAATTCTGCTATAGACCACCCCGCTAGCATCATTAGCCTGCCCCACTAGTGCCAAGTATAACAACAACAACAACGATGGACTACAAAGTCTCTTTTTCTTTGGATTATTCAGACGAGACTCTACACTCGCTTGATGGTTCCAAAATTTTAGTCAGTCTTGTTGGTCATGATAATCCTGCCCCTAATCCTTAAAGTTCTGGACCAGCAGAGTGCTGGTGCCACTCTAGAACCAGTTTTCCTCACCTAGTTCACTTACTGGCAAAATACAAAGAACTGGTTTGAGATTAGGCACCGGCTTCCAGTCAGCCCTGGAATTGCTTTGGTGGAAAAGGGGTATCTGTGTCTTCCAAAGGAACTTCATCGTTGTGGATACCAGATTACCAGTGTCTGTCTGTTCTTCCCAAAGATCGAGCATTTTCTTCCATTTTATGAACAATCTGTTCTTTTTCGAGGTGCTGACTCAGTTAGTTCCTTCCAGCTGAGCTGGCTTACTGTGTTTCTTTCCACAAGAAAGATCTACTTCTTTCTTTGTTTTTTCAAAGATCTGCCTCTGCTGGTTCCTTCTAAAGGAGCGTTTCAGTTGTTTCGTTCCAGACAGAATGCTTTACTGTGTTTCTTCCCAAAGATCTGCCACTTTCCTGTATTTTAGGAGCAATCTGCTTCAGTTTGTTCCTTCTAGAGGAGCTGTCTTAGTTAAGCCCATCCAGATAATATGCCTTACCATGTTTCTTCCCAAATATCTGCTTCGTTCTCGTGTTTTTTTTTTTTTTAAATGATCTGCCTCTGTTGGTTCCTTCTCAAGCAGCTGCCTCAGTTGGCTCCTCAGAGAAGGTGCTAACTCAATATGTTCCTTCCAGATGTTCTGCCTTACTTTGTTTCTTCCCACAGATCTGCCTCTTTCTTTTGGATGATGTGCATTAGTTGTTTGCTCCAGGTGAGCTGCTTTTGTCATTTTTTAAATGATCTGCCTTCATTGGTTCCTTCCAGAGAAGCTTTCTTGCTCCATTCCATCCACTGAAACTATATTGGTCATTCTTTCCAGAGGAGCTACACCTCCCCCCCTTTTCTTTTCTTGCACAAAGGCCATTTGGGTCTGTTCCCTTGAGAGAAGCTTCTTAAATATGTTTTTTTAAGAAAATGCATTTTCAAGAGGAATTGCTTCCAAACCTGTTTTTCGCCTTCACCTCAATAGATTTTCTAACCTCAAAATACAGAGGTGAAAGTTGTTTATCTCGTTGACAGCTTGTTGACATGCAAATTGTCATTTCGTTGAATGTATTTCAAGTGCATCCAATAAATTAAAGTATCTTGATATATTACAAATCTGTCTGAAAGATCAGGCAAGTGAGCCTTTGGACAATTTTGAATCATGTTTTTCTGGTTCATCTGTTAGAAATGTATTTATGGTGGCTATAAAATGAAAAGTAGACTGCTTTCTAACTGCATCCTGCATCACCTGATATACAACCCCGATTCCAAAAAAGTTGGGACAAAGTACAAATTGTAAATAAAAATGGAATGCAATAAT
>JAOBAM010000019.1:37534325-37544350 GCA_025212355.1 Notarius kessleri
GAAAAAATATCCTTCAAGGAAACTGGAATGATTAAACAGGCACTGTGCCTATCTATCTATCTATCTATCTATCTATCTATCTATCTTGGATTTATATTAAAGAGAGGAAGATACGCAGATATTTGCACTCAGCTGTATGATTTCTTTTTGTTTTTCCTCTCATTTCCTTCAGGCGATAACGAGGGTAAACGAGTGACAGTTGGGACGTTCCATTAAACAAAAAACCCCATGAAGGTGGCAGACGGTCGCTGAAGCAATACAGACGGTTAACCAAAGTCAAAAGTGTCGCCCACTGCAACAGTTACATCAGCAATTTACAACCTGTCTCTGATATTTTCAGATTCGCTACGCCGAGAACCAGATTCATGTGCACCTGAGGTGGAGAAACAGGAACGGAGCAGGAGTGAGCAGTGCCTTCGAAAATGTTTGCCCTTGTAAAACACAGCGCGAGACATGCGACTCTGGGTGAAATACTAATCCTTATTGATCCGATCAGGACAGCGACAGAGGAGATAAACAAACTGGCTTATTAAAGGAGAACCCTCGGGCATTTATTAGTGTGATCGCCCAAGTCCTAATTGGAGTCGGGTTTCCATTCCGGTGCTGATGGAGAGAGAGAGAGGGAGAGAGAGAGAGATTTATTCAAGAACTGCAGTTCATATGACCTTGTCTGTGTGTTGCTGACCTGTGAATATTGTCAAAGAACTTCACACTGCATGTACTCAGAGAATGTGTGTGTGTGTGTGTGTGTGTGTGTGTGTGTGTGTGTGTGTGAGAGAAGCTTGAAGTTTGGCCTGGAAGGGCCTGGACACTCATTAAAAGTGAATATATAGTGAATATAAGGAAAACAGACCCCCCTGGGAAGGACTAATGACCACACACAGACGCCTCCCCTTCCAAAAAAAGAAGCTATACAGTTTGAACTGCATTAACTTGCATAATTTAAGGTTAATGAGAAAACAAGCTGAGATGAATACCAAGTCTCATCTCTTCTGCTTGCCGCTCAGCTACAGGCGCTCATTAAACGCCAAGCAAGCCACTGTGTGTTAATGAAACGTTGAGTCGTTGAAATATTCAGGGGATTATCACTTCCTGTTTCAGTTGCATGTTAACAGGCGTACTTCCCTTTCATTTCGAAGATTTTATGAACGTTCAGTCGAACGGTGCACGACTGGTCTCTGCTCATAATACAAGACTAAATTAACAGATGGGAGTTTGGTGGATGAAACCACCATTTTTATTCTAACTAGATTATTTTACGATCAAACTTATTTTGATTTTCTGATCTGATTCGTGACCTTTCGACTGGAAATTAATTCAGGGAAATCTGAATAGCTTTGAACTGACCAGCTGTGAAAAAAATGCACTGAAAGGACTGAAAACAAAATGGCTGTTTGGTCCCAATCTGGTTCATCAAATCAATCAGACGTTCCTCTTTACTTCTTCCTTGAGCCTGGGGCTTGGAGATTAAAGGAGTTTGAGTAACTAATGCAATGCTGGAAAAAAAATTGGCCAAAATACAAAACATCACAGTGTGGTGAAAAGATAAGATCGATGAAGTCTGAAGAATACCTGGGTATTGAAAATCCAAATCCTCAAAAGTCCATCATTGGAGACCTCACCCACATGATGAGGACCATCATGCTGGCTGGAGTTTTGCACTCTTCATGAGGTCACGGTGCTGGACAGGTAAAAGGGTGGAGAACGGATTGGTTCCTGGTCCTCCAGGTTGGAGGTTGGGCATCAGAACAATCATTTGTTCCCATAAAAAACAAACTATTGGATTATGGAAACTTCAGACGCTCATGAAAACCGATCAGATTTGGAAGTCAATGTGGTCCCTCACTCAGGTGTAAAGGAGCTGAGTGAAGGTAGAAATGATGCAACTGGGCCACAAACAAAAGGATCCTCAGGAGATGAACAAATCACTAATGATACCTCGAACTCAATAAGTTCTGATGTGCCACCTGGTGCAAAGGAGACAGGAAACGGGTAACATCCCAGGAGAAGTGCGGTAACTGGAAGTATATTTGGAAGGAAGTGGTGTGATGCGATGGTGTGCTGTTAAACCGGGAAGAAGACAATAAAGATGAGACAGGATGCAGTTTTAAGAGAAGATCGATGTAAGGGTTAAAAGTTGAGTCCATTAAACATTCCTCTGAAATTTAAACACTCAACAACTGCAACTGCTACTGAAGGTGTTCCTCAGGGTTCGGTTCATGGCCCTGTCTTTTTTTTTTTTTTTAATTCTTCACATTTGCCAATTTAATTTCATGATATTTATAAAGCGCTTTGAGCAATAGATATCATGATGAAGCAGACTTGAAGAAATACGGATGTAGCTTCAGCCAGAGGTGAAGACCAAACTCCCTGAGATGACGTGAAAGGAACCAGATTTAATAGAACACACCCTCTTCTAGGTGACACCGAATAGTGCGATTATAAATCAAAATAGGTTCATTGATGTTTGTTCATCACGGGCAGCAGGAGATGATCATGGAGCATCTTAGCACATCAATCTTGGTGCACTTTGGAGAAATATTTCCGGGATTATAATTCCATTTCCTGTTTTGAGGTTGAGTGAAGATTTTTCCTGCAGTATTTACTCAACATTTTAACCATTTTTCATCATTTTGTTTGTTTCAGATGATGCCTGGATGGTGGGAGGGTTATTTTTGAAACTATTATGGGATACACCCTCAGCTAAACCTGGTTATAAATATTTGATTAGCAATTTTTAAAAAGTAAATAAATAAAACTAACCACATGGCGCTCGGTATTGCTTGCAAATGCTGTCAGAGTGTTGGAAAACTCCTGTGCGAGAGAGAGAGATAGCGAGCAAGCCTTTCCACTGTCCCTTAACGACATGGGTGTGTAGACAGAGGCTCCTCGCTATAATACAGGCGGTGGTAATTGGACAGCAGGACAGAGTGTCCTCACCTCCACCAGGCTGACAGCGCAACTAATCACGTCGCAATTTGCATGGAGGGCCGCGCAAATCAGCCCCAATAACGCCATGCTGCTCTGAGAGATGAGTTTTTAATCTCTGGAAAGAGATGAGACACTGACTCAGGCATTCTCTTCACTCTTTCTTCCCCCCCTCATTTCCTCCCTTTCTCTTCTCATCCCTTTCTTCCTTCCTCTCGGATTGCGATGGACCGGTGGGTAAATTTGCAAGGGCAGGACTCCCATCTCGGTCTTGAAGGCATGTCATCGTACATTCATTATTATCCCAATGAATGAGTAAGAGAGAGAGAGAGATAGAGAGAGAGCAAGAGAGAGAGAGAGAAAGAGAGAGAGGAGAAGGCAGTCCTTGAGGGAAAAAAAAACCCTAGTTGTCCATGTGAATGAAACTCCTCGAAATCGCAATCAAAGCATTGACAGATATTTTAGCAGGAGGGAATTATTTTCTTAGCGGAGTCCTGGTGAAGGCGCCGACACTTATTCGAGCCTTATTACCCCGAGTGACCCACGTAATAGAGAATTTTAGAAGTGGAAGTGTTTGAATTATCTCGCAGGGGTAACTAATGAGAGCATTTAGAGGAGACGGACGCTCCAAGATGTATACGAGACGCACGAACCGGCTACAGGCTGCAAGGTTATGACAACCTAAATGCCTCTTTAGTGCGAGAGCTGAAGGAAAATCTACTGCAGTCACATCGCTTCACTGAGGACTGGTGGGTCTCTGAGCGTAGCCTACAGCAAAGGTGGCTACGTTCAGGAGTTAGCAAGCTTACAGTTACAATCTAACCTTGGTTTGGAAAATGGAAATCAAGTTAGTTCACTCAATTAAAAGAAACACTTTGGAAATAATAAATAGCCTGGATGAGTGATTTATTTCAGACTCCGAGCGCTTTCTAAGTTTCCATGGAAGGGCTGTAATCACTAGAGACACTGGGAGGCTTCCAAACATGAAAGTTTACAAACTAATGAAGTTCTACGACCCCATGTGAAGAAGAAGAAGAAGGTCACATAGGTGGGATTTATGCTAACAGAAATATCAAAGTCAAAGTCCCTCCCATGCCAGCATCTGGTCTTCCCAGGAAGTATCCCATCCCAGTAATAACCAGGCCCTTAAAAGTGCTCTGAGCAGCGCTGATCTCTGTTTCCATTGCCCTCGGCCTCTCACTGATTACATACTGTAGCTCGGGGAGTCCTGGGTGTGACTTTAAACTGCAGGTAGTGGTGAGTTTCAGGTCCGAGAGGACTTGAGTATTGGGGAAAGTGGAGTTACCCCTTAATCGCCATTGTTCCCAGGTCCGCTCTGACCTGGAGTGGTAGCACCTGCCTGTGTTCCTGCTAAGGGTTAAATAGTACATGACCAATAAGGCACTGGCAGCAGGGTGCTTTTTGGTGCAGTGTGGCAGATGAACCCAACAGGGTCAATGGCACACCACCAGATGGCATGCGGAAGACCCACTCAAATGGCCAATGGATGGCATCACTCGGCAAGTCAATTGTCACTGCAGGGCAACTTTCATACCCGTCAAGTCTTTTGTGTACCACTTGGCATCAGGTCTGGAGGTCCAGAGAGACAACACAATGGGGGCATGACATCGATTGTCTTACCTTACTATGCAAGGAGCTTCATTAGGAGAGGAGGATAGTATGCGAGAGCTCACAAGGCCAGACACTCCATGGTGGCTCAGCTGGGCTGTTTGTGCCACCGCTGCAGGCAACTCTGTCACTCTGGTGTGGGCCTTACAGCCCATCTGTGTTTCTGCACACCCAAATGAATCAGTCATCATCGCTAGTGATGGACAGCCAACAACATAGCAAGGGATATCCTCTGGTAACCATAAGAGTTTGACTCCTGACTCGCATCTGTATTGCAGCGTGCCTTGCTAGATGGCAGTAGGTACCATTTTTATGATGGTCTTTGGTTTGACCCGACTGCGAGTAGAACTCGCGATCTCCTGATCAAGAAGCTGAGGCTTCCTGTTTTATCCTGTCCTATGGGTTCCTCCATAAACTTCACTGAAGCAAGTAAGGCGAGTTAGTTTGTTGATGAGCTAACTTGGCAAACTCGAACTGTCAACTTCGACACTTGTACAATTGCCAAGTGTAGTATTTCAGAAATCTTCATCCATGGGTCGTGATATTTTATCGTGACACGCTAAACGCTAGGCTAGCTCACAGTTAACTGAAATATAGGTGTCTAATTTTCGGGACATAACGGCAAAGTCGAACCAGTTCAATGTAAAATGAATTTCCAGTCGCAGTCTATTTTGCAAGCCAAAGTGAAATTTATACTTATTGAATGATGTGGAATTTGTTAATTTCAAAATATCTAATAAGACCTGATGTATGCTTATGTACTCCCGTGTCCACCACAGTGCTTTTGCTTCTGATTAATTTTTTATCACAGCAGTTCTGACAGGATTTCTGTCTGCAAAGCAAATCAGTGGTTTATACTGGATTCAGGCACTCATTTGAACACAACCCACATCATCTGAAGCCAATATAAACCTGAACTATGAATGTGCCATTATTTAATAAATAAAAACAGACCGTATAGTCGTTCATACAGTGACGTTTTCTGTAAGATGTTTAACATTTTACAGAAGGTGACTCCAGTGTCATCGGTTTGTAACAGTAAAAGGTAAAGCTTAATATTAAAAATTGGCAAATTTTAATTATTTCATTAAATGGTGCAAAAAAAAAAAAAAAAACCCTCTGATTGTAGAAAATTTAATATTAAAATATTACTTTGCCAAAAACCCACCCGCTCCTTATTCCATTGGCGTCCTCTTATGAAGCTGCAGAGCGGAGAGGGAGCTCTCATCACAGACGAGGATGCCAAACTTCATCACTTTCATCATCATCGGGCCGCGTGTCCCATCTGCAGCCTCCATCTTCTCCTTCACCGATTCGCTCCAAAACAAGCCGCCGTTTCCCTTTGCCCCTGGGGTGTTCCAGTCAAACTCACTTTGATCCCAATAGCGCGTGACAACTCCGGGCTCGCGCAGTCACCTTGGGCTCGAGGGCAAGAGGGTAAAAAGATTACACAAGCCTGCATGCGTGGCAAGCAAAGTGGCAGGAAAGTCACCTCCCTCTCTCAGGACTTGTGACTGTGTGAACGTGTGCATTGGCTTCGTTTAGTAAAACGCCATATTGTAGTTAATCACCTCGGTACTCTGCATGACTCCGTTTGTTAATCTTGTCTAACGGTTTCTTTGGCAGGTGCATTTTATTAAATACAATTTTAGATTTGCAGACTCGGGTAGGATGTCTTTCAAGAAAGCATTTCCGAATTTTCCGCTGAATAAACACAAAGCGTCTGAAGACAGATGGTGAACGTGCACTTAAGTAGAAAATTCTAACATGGTGTAATGTGGTGTGAGAAGCAAGACGCAAGTGCACAAACTCCACATGTTGTTTTGGGGAGTCCAAAAATCTAAGTCGATATTGGCAGGATGTATCAAAGAAGATGCGTGCAATATTAAAACAGGATAGTTCATGATCGAGAGAGAGAAGAGACTGGAGAAAATGTTGAAAGCAGAGAAAGAGGAAAGCTGCATGGCAAGACTTCGTTATGAAATACCAAAACAGCAGACAGGCTAATAAAGACATAACCAGGGAGCAGGTGAACACAATCAGGAAATACACGAATGACAGGACGGGTTTTCCATCAAAATCACTCAAGAACCAATTTTTTTTTTCTAGGAGTGTACCAAGAATAAGACAGACAGTTTAGCTGAATTTGAGTGCCTGAGAGGTTCAACGTATTCAGAAGAAACTTAATAATTTGTACCTGGATGAAGCTACAGAAGAGACAGGAGCTAAAACTATATAACTATAAAAATATATATCTCCTCAAGCTATACAATGACCCCAAACTGGAAAATTCACATCTGGTAAAACGGAGTCCTGCAACCAGAAAGACCAGACTGCAGGGTCAAAGTCATCTGAATCTGGAAGAGGAAAATGTCAACATAAGAGTTAAATGAGATCCTGTGACTTGCCTTTCAGTTTGAAAGTTGTTGGTTCGACAGCCAGCCAGTTTTCCAGGGATTATGAGCACTGAAGCTGCAAGTATGCAAGTTCGCAAACATGGAGCATGAGGCATCATGAGAAAACCCCAAAGGACAGTGAGATAGCCATAAGGAGTTATGGTGCCTGAAGGGTATGAGCAAGAACATGGATGAAGGTCTTGCATTAAAAAAAAAAAAAAAAAGTATTCGCATGCAATATTACAACCAATAGAAATCAGCTGATGTTTGGTTGTGATGTAATCACTGACTTTACTCTTTCCTGCAGCTTCTTGGAACAGAAATATAATCTGAATCTCAGACTTTCCGAGCTCTTTTCAGAAAGAAAGTTTCAGTAAAAAAAAAAAAATCATAATAATACTCATTTACTCAAAGAACATAGGATTGTATTTTGAGGTTCTCACATCCACTTTGGGTGAGAGCTTGTGTTTGCGTCAGGTTGGGAGGTTGTTGAGTCAAATCCCAGCCAGGTCTCCAAGACAAATGGTATCATATCTGCTTTCAGAAATTCTGGAAGAACTTCAATGGAGTTTAATGAGAAAGAACCATGGGGTGGCAAAGGCCTTGGCGGACTTCACGCCAATATTTAGGCTGAATGAAGATGAAGATACATGCTTGTATATTTTCTACAGTTTCATATTGCTCATCGGGCAGGTATAACCGCTCCAGTATTCCAGGTGAAAATACAGGAAGAAGATATTTTTCTGGATCGTTTCCACAATTTGTTCACCTGCCAATTCCCACCCATCATCCAGCTCTCCCTGATCAAACAACAGCTACCAATAGGGGCGAGTCAAGGTGAACTTGTGCTTCCTTCAAGAGCCAACTGCATCTTTTTAAACGGCTTCACAGGGCAGAATCACTTACTCGGAGCAAAGCGCTATGCGCCATCTTCTGCATAGATGACCTCACAGACACCCTTGATTGACTAATGCTTTTGTGATTGACAGGGGAGATAGAGTATGCCTCTCCCTTCCACCAGACAACACAGCACGGCCAATTTTTACCTTTGCGAAGAATCAAATCACTTGGATTCCGTCAGATGATCTTACAGTACCAGGGTTAATGCTGTTGTTCTGTCCCTCAGGTGCCCCCTAGAGGAAGAAGATTGGCACCAGTCACAAGCTCGTAGGTGCTCAAAAAGGCAACTGGACTTGCTTGAAATCCTTGAAGATGTTTCACCTCTCATTCGAAAGACTTCTTAAGTTCTGTCTGATGAGTGGGGAGTTCCAGGTATGGATCTAAAGAATCAATCACTGGGATTCCGTCAGATGATCTTATCGTTCCAGGGTGAATGCTGTCATTCTGTCCCTCAAGTGCCCCCTAGAGGAAGAAGATCGGAACCACTCACAGGCTCATAGGTACTAAAAAAGGCAACTGGACTTGCTTGAAATCCTTGAAGACGTTTCACCTCTCATCCGAAAGACTTCTTAAGTTCTGCCTGACTCGTGGGGAATTCCAGGTATCCTCGAGTGGACCAAAAGCAACCCTAAGGAGAGTCGTTGAGGTCACATGGGTTGTTGACCCTCTCAGTTATCCTGTAGGCTGTTAGCATCCACGGAAGCTGGGTGTGAACGGCGTTAGCAGCCTAGAAGGTCGTTCGGGTGATCTGTGGGTCAACACCTGGATGACCGAGAACCTTCACAGACCACTCAACTGACTGAAGTTTGCCCAGCTGTCACGTGAACAATGTTGGTTTCCAGAGCAATTCCATCAGATTCTTCATGGAAGCCAAATCAAACTTGAAGTATTCTGAGGCCACACCTTTACTGGCCACACCTACTGTGTTTTTGTTTTCACCTTGTAGGTTAAAAAAGAAAATCATTAGGGGTTTGTTTACAAAACTAATCTAAAGGTTAAATCTGAGGATTTCTGGTTCGCCAAAATGACACAGATGTGCGGAAAAGTTCTGCAGTGCATCGTGTCGTTCCTCTCCTCAGCCTCTCTCTCTATATGATGAGGATACCCAGGAGAGCACTGGAGCATTTGGGGACGTGTGTGCGTTCCTGGATCATCCCCACACCTGCTGTGAACTGTGCCAGGACGCATCACCAGCTCATTATTGGGCCATTTTACAGAGAACGGCTCCTGTTTTCATTAAAGCAGCTTCTGCAGAGGTCGCGGGCGCAACGAGCGTTTAATTAGCGTTCAGTCATCAGCTGCTTCTCCTCTTTCCTGAAGCTTTTATGTGGGGAAAAGCTCAGGGGCCTCGCAAACACATCACTGTCAGAGAGCTGGCGCAGAGCAGAGAGTCGATCCAACAAAAGAGAACAAACAGATATTTGAGAAGACACAGCACGCGCCTCTGCTGCTCCCGCTTTTAATTAATGAAAGATCATTAAGCAGTTGCGTGTAGTGGAGAATAATGCGTGCGCACGCACACACGTACATACAAAGAGGGAGCTCGGTGTGGGTCAGGAACGCAGACACACTCTGTGAAGGTGAATGTAAACAAAAATTGAAACGATTAATATCATGCAATGTGTAAAGATGTAAAACATACAGTAGGAGTCAAAAGTTTGTACACCCCACTCGACTCATTCATAGGGTTTTCAGTATTTTGTATTTTCTACATTGTAGAACACCACTGAAGACATCAAAACTGAAGCAACATGGAACACTCAAGGAATTGTGTTAAACAAAAAAGAAATTGTTAAACAAAACACGCTTGACATTTTAGATTCTTCAAAGTATCCAGCATTTACCTTGATGACGCTTCAATTAATAGCTGTGCCTCGTCAAAAGTTCATTAGTGGAGGAGCTTCTTGCCTTCTTAATGCGTTTGAAATCAAACACTAAATCGTAAAGAATAAAAATACCCGATAATAAACAGCCCTATTCCTGTCATAATCCATATCGTCAAGAACCAAACAACTAAGTAACGAGCAACGACATCCATCGTTATTCTAAGACATGATGAAGTGTCTTTTAATTAATAAAAATAAAGAAACAAACCAGCGGCACGGTGGTGTAGTGGTTAGCGCTGTCGCCTCACAGCAAGAAGGTCCGGGTTCGAGCCCCGTGGCCGGCGAG
>JAOBAM010000019.1:38215675-38229059 GCA_025212355.1 Notarius kessleri
ACTTTTAACCCAACCTGTGTGTCCTTCACAATGTAAGAAAAGATGAATCATATTCTCTCACATTTATTCAGTGAAGACAAACTTTATTGCCCACATTACTTTTCACTCAGACTTAAGTATTCATTTCCCTGTGTAACTTGCTTACTTTTAAAATCAACAGACAGCTACACACAGCGTAGCAACAGGGCAGCCAAAATTCTCAAAATCTTCCATTTTTAAAGAAGCAAACCTGGCAGCCATGTTTGTTTACAAATTGTCACAGTCGCTCGCTAGTGCGCAAGTTTTACATCTCAGACATGTCTCTCTTCCAGTTTTTCGATGTCCATTGGTAAGTTTTTCCTCTTGTAAATATATGTGAAGAATATATAATGAAAGTTTTAGGAGCCTTTCCGGTGTTCAACGCGTCTTTCTCTTTCCTAGCAAGCAAAGAAATCGTTGTGTGTAAAAGTTTCTCATTGGATATTCATGCTCCAACACGTGACATGTCTTGACAACGTGCAGTATTGTAACAATATTGCAAGCTCATTCTCCATTGGGTAGAGTGATGTAATACATGTAGGATAAGCAATATGCTAACAATATCGCATGCCATCAAGCCAAATGAATGAAATCTGCTAGAAGGGAATAGAACATGTTTTAATTCCATCTATGTGTATGGATAATATTTCCTGATATTTCACACCGATGACGTCACTCCCAGTGTTTTCCCGCTGACGAGATGCATCTTGTCAAACTGGTGAACCAGTTCAAAATTAAAAATTATTTTGACTAACTTGTGCAATTTTTTTTTGTGGATGCATCCATATAATTTAAAGAACATTACATGGTGACGTGAAGATATGAAGTTTATCTTCGAGTGGTGAGAATATTTTCACTTGCTTGCTTCACTCACTTGTGATATATACATTCACCACTCGAAGATAAGTTTATCTTTGCACAACCACGTAATATTTTATATTTGTAAAGTGTGATTAAAAGAAAGTATGAAACTTGATCTGGAAATCATCAGATTTGGGACATGGTCATTTTTTTTTTTTACTAAGGAGTGGCCACTAACTCGTCTCTCAGATGTTCCCCACCATTAACTCTAACTACAGACCATTAAAATTTCAAATTAAACCTGTTTCCACTGGTGCTGCATCACACCTCCTGGCATACAGGATTTTTGGAGAACGGCCCGGTCAGCCGCATGTTCGTCCTTAATCGTGATGTTCAAACAAAAGAATGAAGACTTGACTATGTTGTGACAGCAAATTATCAGAATAACCATCGTGTCGGCGGATCTGCAATTTGGCACCTAGACAGCAATGAAATTCTGCAGCAACCAGAAGCATTTCATGATGTTCTACAAGTGGTACATAATATACACAGACTTTATTTATCTACAATAACTGTTTCCTGCCAGCACCACACTTTATGTTCCTTCATTGCCAGGCGGCATAAAATTCACTCCAGAAAAATCTGGTCTTTTATTTCCGTGCATTCAATATTATCGAGTGAGGCAGACTTTCACAGATGTCCCCACTTCCAGTAATTCAGTCCCACATCTGTGTGTGTGTGTGTGTGTGCGCGCGCAAATAACCTCTTCATTATCTGCTAAAGGAGCAGCTCATCCTCAATATGAGCAGGGAGTTTCAAACACAAGTGCTTCTCATTGCAATCCTCATTAATTTCCACTCCCTCTCAGCGTCAGGACTCCTGAGCTCCTTCAGGACACGTCATTTCATGAGAACACTTCACTCTTAATCTTCATCATCAGACAGCTCCACCCCGATCCCTCCACGCTGCCCAAACACCACACACAGCAGAGTCCAAGTGTAGGACTCAGAAGATGACCATAATTACCAGGGACGATTGCAACATCTAATAAGAGATGTGATTAAAAAAAACAAATAAAGGTGTCAATCCCCTTTCACACCGCCACCGCAGAGATGATTAATTGCTTGCTCAGCTAATTTGATTTGTGGCAACAAAAGGGGTGACCTGAGAAGTCCTCCCTGTGCTGTAAAGGAGCCAAGACAAGAGTATGGGACATGAATAAAATATGATGAGCTACCTGAGTGAGAAAAGCCAGCGTGTGTATCTTTTTATATATCATACTATTCTGATCATGTGATCTTAGATGACTCATGAGGGACAAACACATCCACATCATTTCCCATCACATGAGCTTCACTTCTTTGTGGAATTCAAGACACATTTCTCAGAGGTGCAATAAAGTGAAAAGTCAAGCTACTCAAAACCAGTTTCAAACAATTTTTTAAAAGAACTCATATTTTTCATGCAATTAGGATGGGAAACTTGTGCCAAGTGAATATTTGTGAAAAGCAGTCTATAGAGAACAGACAATACCACAGCATGATCTCACAGCAAGAGGAGAGTTTTACTGCTGATAGCCAGGGATCAGGGCGTCTTCTGTTTCAGTCCCAGTTGAACTTGCATGGAACGTCCACTCACAACCCACCCACCATCTATCCACCAGCCTGCTCATCCATCCAGCCACCCATCCGCCTGCCCACTCATCCATACATCCACCCACCCATCCAATCCATCCATCCAGCTCATCCATCTTTCTGCTAGCCTGCTCATCCATCCACTCACCCACTCATCCATGTGCCAGCCTGCTCATCCACCAACCCAATGATCTATCCATCTGCCAGCCTGCTCATCCATCCACTCATTCATCCATCTGCTTGCTCATCCATCCAGCCATTAATCCACTCATCCACCTGCCCATCCATCACACCACTCATCCACCAACCCAATGAGCCATCCATCTGCCAGCCTGCTCACCCATCCACTCATGCATCCATCTGCTTGCTCATCCATCCAGCCATCAATCCACTCATCCACCAACCCAATCCAACCTCCAGCCTGCTCATCCATCTTTCTGCTAGCCCGCTCATCCATCCACTCATTCATCCATCCACCAGTGTGCTCATCCATTTAGCTACTCACCCACTCATCAGCTTGTTCATCCATCCACCTGCCTGTTCATCCATCCTCCAGCCCACTCATCCATCCAGCCACCAGCCCACTCATTCATGCATCCATCCACACATCCATCCATCCATCCATCCACCAGCCCACCCATTCTGAGGTGTTGTTAATGGCAGGTGGGAACATCTGCCCCTGCTATTCGATAGACAACTTAAAATAGCTAATCTAGGATCGAAGCTAACATAACTGCTACTAGATTCTTTCAGAAAGTTCAGTGCTTTGGTTTTCTGAAGCACTTTTAATGAAGGTTGAACCAGTTTTGTTTATAACAGAACAGATTCTAGAAATACAAGCTAATACAAATTTATAGAACTCCTTTCTGGAATCAACAAACTTCTAGAAACCCATACTGTAATAAAAAAGAAACCTCAAGCATTACATTCCAGAATCGCACCGAGGTGTAGCATCATGTTCTAGAATAAGACCTTTCACCTGAAACACAGGAGGCTGCAGTGGCATGAAGAGTTGTGCAGGTTTAAGTGTACCGAGAGTCAGTCTCTCTCGCTCGCTCACACACATACATACACACACAGGAAGAGGAGTCAAAGGCCACAGGAAACGCCACTGATGCAGCACATGGTGATTAATTTGGATTCAAGTTTTATACTAACAGTCATTTATTCAACAGAACATTATGCTGAAGGGTGGCTCAGAGCTTTCACATCTTATTAGCTGGAATATGACGACATTTCAGTCAAATTCCTCTGTCATGACGGGCCTCATTAATTCACAAGTCTACAGTTCATCAATTCCCCAACTTTCTTCTCTCCACCTGGAAATCAAATGTAATATAATTAGAGGAGGAACATTTTTGGCCCAAGTACTGTCCAACAAACTCCACCTGCGTTTACCAAAACTAAAGATGTAAAACACTGGAAAAAATATGACTCAGCTTTCCAACATTTTAATGGGATTTTCCATTTTAAAACCTCATCAGCTCTGTTGGGGATCCATTTGGCTGCAAATAGCCATTTCTTGAGTTCTGAATTCTGCCTCAGAGCTCAAGGCTGCAAAAAACTGCAATAATTGGGTGCCAGAAAGACCGTTTCATCTGTCACACCAAACTGTAAGCAATATAATTAACATATGCTGGTTCATTTGCATTTAGCCACTTAGCAGACCGTAAGGCTTTCACACGGATCCAAGGATTGCAGGTGCTTTTATATGGACACTACAGCTGCTGCTATTTAGCGTGATGTAAACACGAGCACATAATTATTCATGTATTTACACCTAGATGCAGCTTCATGTCAACACATTTCCCATTAATAAGAACTAAAGACCAGAGCTGAGACATCCAGGTTCCCAGACACTGCAAGAAGAATGACATCACCATAACTTCATCACTTAACATTGAAATGTTATCTGGAATTTATCAAGCAAAAAGCAACAGGATGGTTTTTGCAAACACGTAGCTGAAGTGCAAATGACCAGATCGACTGAAGTTTCTCTCTGAATATACACAAGAGCAGGTTTAGTGCACATTATCATTATTCCTGGTGTCTATTATATTTTCTAACCAAAAGCCATCCATCAACCCATCTATAAACTCATTCATGATGCAGAGACATCCTTTTATCCACCCACCCATACATATATCCATCAACCATTCACGCATTCATTTGTCCATCCATCCATCCATCCATCCAGCCCCCTGTACTTACAAGCATTCAACCATCCATCCATTTGTCCATCCCACCAATCACCTGTACTTCTAGTTATGAACCAGCCATCTATCCATCCACTCAGCTTATCCATCTTTCCACCTGTACATCCAGCCAGTCAACCATCTATACTTTGTCATGAACCATCCATCCACTCAACCCATCCTTCCACCTTTACCTGCAGCCTTTTAACCATCCATCCATATTTCTAGTCATAAACCATCTATCTGTCCATCCTTCCACTTGTACATACAGCCAGTCAACCATACATCCAGACAAATCCAACCATCCATCCATACACCCATCAATCTGTTCTTCCTCCTACACATACAGCCATCCATCCATTTGCCCATCCTTTCACCCATCCAACCAACCATCTAACACATCAATTCATCCATCCATTTGTCCACCCACCCATCTGTGCACTCCCTGGAGTTCATTATCCTGGTTTTGCTACTGTTTTTTTAAAAGCAGGAGAGGACATTCAAGACACTCCACCTGGCATCATGCTGAAGAACACGATTACCTGATCACCACCAACACACACCCTCAATGGCTTGTTTTGTTGCTCATCACTTTGCACATAAAAAACTAAATATCACAATGACCTTCTCAAACTCTTGCTCATATTCTAACATGACAGTTTGGCCAGATTCTTTCTGCAACACTGATCGTCATCTCAGGAATCCACCAACTGATAACCGTTCTCACCTTTGCCTTCATCACATTAAAATATATTCATTATTGGCGATGTAATAAGTGTTTTAATTATTGGTAATTTAATTAAGTGCTACTAACAGATCTTAAACCTCCGCGCCAAAGCTAATTGATTCCTCTGACTTCCGCCAAATTCCTCAGCTGAGACCTTTCCTCTAATTAGTGTCTTGTTTTGCATAAACAGTCCCTCGGTCCCAGAAGTGGTTCCACAGGGAAATGCTGATTTGCTTCAGCAACGTTCCCTACGGCTCTGATAATACACAGCGGCCATCACTGTCACTCTCTCTCTCTCTCACACACACACACAATCACTGCAGGAGATACTGTTTAAATCAGGGACAAGTGCATCTGTAATTACTACTGGTGGTAATTATAGAAGGGAACCATAAGGATAAGGAAAACAGACCAAGCTGAAAAACAAAAACACGTGATAGATATCTGTTGGGGAATTCTAAATCTTGCATACCACTGAAGTGAAGTGTGTTATGAACAGATCTGTGAGAATGCCCCTAGAATCATGTGACCAATAAGTCTTATCCATAAAGAGCCAGTATGGATGCTGCTTTTCATTCCAATCAAGCAAGAGCCACACCTGATTCCATCCGTTTCATCAGTTGATCTTGGCTTTCGGGAGACTCAGGTGGCTTCTTTTTGGTTGGAATGAAAACCTGCACCCACACCTGCCCTTTCCAGATAAGATTCGACACCCCTGATCTGGGGTTAGCACACGGAGATGTCGCTGTAAGGGTGCAGCAGGTTTTATCCGCTCCTCTTTGGAGGGGTGGAAGTGACAGACCTGGCTGGTTGACATGTCATCTCCAGCACTGTGTGGCATCACCGTCACTGCAGGCTGCACCACTGGGGTGAAGGAAGAGCAAAACAAGTCCCGCAACAAATATAACCCTACCAGACTTATGTGCCACATCACTGTCAGAAAACTTCTCGCTCCAGCAAGTGAATATTGTGTTTGCAAACATTTCATAAACTTTGTGACTCCAGAATACAGGGTTATTGGCTTGAATGCCAACATAGATTTCTACAAGCAGATTCAAAAGAATGACGACGAGAAGACTTATAAAATATTAACAGATTCTCCCAGAGAGTAGACCATTCCAGGACCAACACTGAAACATGCAGGTCGATGAGGCAAGATGCAAACGTGGCACATGTTTTATTGAAACAAAGAAACAAGTCAAACAGGCAAAGGTCAAAAGCAGGAACAAGGAAACTAGACTCTGAAACAAAAGGAGCCCAGGCCCGAGCCCAGGCCTGGACACAAAGCATCAAAAGACTTGGCAGGGAAGAAAGTTACAACAATTGGGGGGGGGGGGAATACAAAAACGCTGGTGGGTTTCCCAGAAGCCTCTTGACACTAACAGCATCTTAACAAGGAGGGAGAGCGTGTTCATTGTGCTGCTCGCTCTACCATTTAACAATGATCTTTGGGTGACGATGCTTTTAGGAAACAGCACAGGATGGTGGTGACTCAATGGTTAAAGCTCTGGGTTACTGATCAGAAGGTAGTAGGTTCAAGCCCCAGCACCACCAAGCTGCCATTGTTGGGCTCTTAAGCAAGGCTCTCCACCCTCTCTGCTCTGACCCCAGCTCCCTAAGAAGCTGTGATATACCAAGCAAAGAATTTCATTGTGCTGTAATGAAGCTTAAGCTAGGAGGAAACCCGAGAACACCTCTGCAAAAACAAGGAGAAAATGAGAAACAGACAGTAACCTGAGCTCTGGATCCACCCAAGGACCCTGGAGCTGTGAACAGGTAACAAACCAAGAACTTGAAAAGGGTGGAGACAGGATGAAAACCAAAACAAAAAGGTGTGTGTCAAATTAAAACATGGGAACTGCAACGTGAAGGGAGAACTTTTGAAAAAAAATATGGTCAACATTTGCTATGTGAGGGTCAGGAACTTAATCATTTCTGAACTGTAGACTCTTTTGCTTTGAAAATATTCATTCAATCCTTTTTTCTGGCTGTTCTGGGAATAACGTTCATCAACGTTCCTACAATGACACTACAACATTTTTAATTATAGGACTTTTAATGCAAACGCTTCCAAATGGGAATGTTCTGGATCCAATGTAAGAAGCAAAACAAACTTTTTGGGACATTGCAGGAGCATTAATCTACTGGAAAATTAGAATGCTAACCTGCTGAATGTTCTGCCATCCCACAGCACTGTGGGAGGTGAGGAGCTCCTCGGACCTCCAGAGCAAATCATGTCTGTGATGAAGCCCAGCTCTGCTAATTGGTTCATTTTATTGCAGATGTAATGGAGTGTCTCACAAATACAGCTTTTTGCTGCTTTAAATGATGCATGTGACTCGTACATGCTACCGACAGACAGAAAAATCTAAACAGGATAATTTTAAAACTAAAATGAGCAATAAACTTTGTTGCATGAATGTAGCCTTTGGCATCTGTGTATACTTCGGTATTATTCTCTTCAAGCATTCATCAGTTCAGCCGGTTCAAGCTGCTTCTTCATCTTGACCTGCACCAGGATTTGGAGAAACATCAAAGTCTCTTCTGAAGCAAGAACTTGTATAAGAGCTGAACATTTCAACAAAGTGTCCCTCCTGCCCTGAACTACTCCTGTGGGTCAAAGCATCTCATCTCCTCTGCCTACAGGGAACACATTGAGAACAAAGGACGAGAGAGTGAGAACTAGCTCAATGGCCTGGTGTTGTAATTCCCAGAAAGAGTCTGAGCTGTTGGAGCAGTTTGTCAGGTCAGAGCTGCTGTTTCTTTACAGTGTAATACTCAGAAACACCGTGAATAAGCAGGAGTGTTGGACAGACCTACCCTTTTTGTCTTTCTCAGAACAACTCCTCATTCATGCAATTATCCAATTAACCAAATCACATGGCAGCAGTGAAGTGCAGACATACAAGCATGAAGATAAAGATCAAGAAAAAAAAAGTCAATCACTTTTTTCAGCCGTGGTGAGAAGAAAAGCATCTCAGAACACACAACAGGAGAAAACCACATCGGGTTCTACTTCTGTCAGCAAAGAACAGGAACCCGAGACGACAGCAGACACAGACCCACTCAAACTGGACAGGGGTGACCAGATGGCTTTTCCAAAAGCAGTCTGGTTTGGGTGAGTCAGTGTCCATTAGAGCCACAGATTCCTCCTCCTGGCTGAAAGGGATCAAAGCCGTTGTGGTCTTCTGATGTCGTAGCCCATCCACTTCCAGGTTACTTTTCTGCTGAAGAAGAAGAAATTTTCATCACACATACCCTTGTGAAATTCTTCACTGCATTTAACCCATTGGAGCGGCATGGGGGTGTAGTGGCTAGCACTGTCACCTCACCGCAAAAAGGTTCTGGGTTCAAGCCCAGCGGTCGATGGGTGCCTTTCAGTGTGGAGTTTGCACGTTTCTCCTTGTGGGTTTCCTCCAGGTGCTCCAGTTAGGCTAAATGGTGGCTCTAAATTGACCGGAGGCATGAATGGTCGTGAAGCTGTGACAGACCGAGCAAGCCGGCAGTAGATTAAATGGTGTGCGAGCACACACTCTCAATAGACACAGACAGCCTTGTAAGTCAACTGACAGGCCAATTGGCCAAAAAGACATCAGGATGAGATCTCTCTTTCTCTCCCCTCCCCATCTACCCCTCTGAGTTACATGTCAATCCTGAGATCGAGATGCTGACCTCTTCTGCTCCTCGGACCTGCCTAATCCATCCTGATGTCCTATGTCTGGTTGGAGTCTCATCGCATTGCTCCTGTGGAGGACGGCCCCATATGGGCAGTTGAAAGTCACACTTGGAAGACGCTCTGGACACTTACATTAATGCTTTTGTGGCTGAGGACGACAGTTGGCTTGCTAACTTTGGGACTGCGGTAGTCATGAATAGTTTTGCACTCAAGTTTCCATTAATGAAGAGTTATAACATAATGAAACTGACTTCATGTTCAAACTGTTAATGTTATAGTCATGTTGTCTGTTGTTGTCCAGGTGAGGATTGATCCCCCTTTGGGTCTGGTTCCTCATGAGGTTTCTTCCTTGTGTCGTCTGAGGGAACACAGATGACACAAGTAAATAAAATACAATTTCATGTATATTATCACTATGATATTTAAGTGCAACCCTCAATAAAAAATGTTAAATAAATAAATAGGGAGTTTTTCCTTGCCACCATCGCCACGGGCTTGCTAATTGGGGATAGATTAGGCATAAAATTGGCTCATGTCTTCAGTCATTCAGATTCTGTCAAGCTGCTTTGGGACAATGTCTATTGTTAAAAACGCTATACAAATAAACTTGAAACAACCTTATCGAATCACAAGAACTCTGTTTACAGCACCAGTCATAAGTGAGCTCTAGCACGCGTGCTGTAAACAAGGCACACCTGTTCGCAATTAATGAACTAAGTGTTGGGCTATTTAAGGACTGCGCTGATGCAAGGATGATGCGAAGTATTACGCCACTTTCAGTGTACATTACCGAGCCTTGTTTCCCGTGTTTGTGGTTTTCCTGGTTTCTCGACTCCTGTTCTCGTTTTGCCTCCGACATCCTGTTTGCGCCTCGACTGACACTTTGCCTGTTTTCATGTTTATGACCTTGCCTGCTGATTTGAACTGTTTCTTTGTGTGTGTTTCATGCACTTTTTGTATAGATCGCACTGTATTATAATAAACATTTCTGCACATGCGTCTGCCTCTCTTGCACACTTGACAGAATACTTTGCCCAAAATGGATGTAGCGGAAGTGTTTCAATACGCGATCCAACGCCACTTCCGGGTTTCCCTGCCCCTGCCACTCACCTTATATTTTCATCTGAAGACTGACTGGAGTCCCCTGGCAGTCTACTACAGGATATATCACTCTATGGGATTCAAGCTGCAGTGTAATCTCTTCTACGAGAACCTCCAAGAGCCCAAGCCACCCGAATCCATCTGGGTAAGCTTTGTACTGACATTCATTGCTGACGAGCATGCAGATGGGTGGACTATCTGATTCGGGTTGAACATCTGTGCCTTCGTAACTCTCAGACTTTCTTTGCCATGCTAAAGTTTATTTTCGAATCCTTAGTAAGGGAGGAACCCCATGAAAAATTTTGGGGAGGGGCAATCATGCCAGAGGCTGACCAAGCTGAGGAGGCTGGCGCTCCAGAGCTCCCTCCTGTGGTTGATGCAGTCGAGGAGTCTGTTACTCCAGAGCGCCTCCTAAAGGCAACCACTCCAGTGGCCGACTCAGATGAGGAGGCCATCGCTCCAGAGCTCTCCCTAGTGGCTGAAGTAGACACAGCAGAGGAGGCTGTCTCTTTCGAGCTGGTTTCTCAGCCAGACCCACTACCTGTTCCTGTTCCCGTGCCAGCACCTGTTCCTGTTCCCGTGCCAGTGTCTGCCCCAGAGGTGGAGCCAGCTCCAGAGGCGGAGCCAGAGTCAGCGCCAGCACCCACTCCAGTGTCAGAGCCTGTGTCAGGGCCCACTCCAGTGCCAGAGCCTGCGTCAAAACACGCTTCAGTGTCAGAGCCTATTCCCGAGCCTGCTCCAGTGCCTGAGCCCAGTCCAGAGCCCCCTACAGAACCTGAGCCCAGTCCAGAGCCCTCTATAAAGCTCGAGCCAGAGTCCACGCCATCTCTAGAGCCCAAGCCAGAGCTCGAGTCCAGTCCAAAGCTGTCTCCAGAGCCTGAGCCGTCTCCAGAGCTCAAGCCCAGTCCAAAGCCATCTCCAGAGCTCAAGCCCAAATCCAGTCCAGAGTCACCTTCAGAGTTCGAGTCCAGTCCAGAGTCCACGTCAAGTCTTGCGATCAAGTCTACTCCTAGCCAAGTACCCAAGTCCTGTCCAGAGCCTGAGCCCGAACCCCCACCGGGGCCCTGTATGATGGATTTTTGCTCCCGGAGGGAGCTGTTTGGGAGGGGGTACTGTCAGTCCTGTGCGCTGTGGTGCATGCACCAAAGGTGCACCCCGGGCTGCTCACGCACCGAGTAAGCTCCAGCACGTGCGCCGTGAACAAGGCGCACCTGTTCTCAATTAATGAACTAAGTGTTGGGCTATTTAAGGACTGCGCTGATACAAGGATGATGCGAAGTATTACGCCACCTTCAGTGCACATTACTGAGCCTTGTTTCCTGTGTTTGTGGTTTTCCTGGTTTCTCGACTCCTGCTCCCGTTTCTAATTCTCGTTCTCGTTTTGTCTCCGACATCCTGTTTGCTCCTCGACCAACCCTTTGCCTGTTTTCATGTTTATGACCTTGCCTGCTGATTTGGACTGTTTGCTTTGTGTGTGTTTCATGCACTTTTTGTAGAGATTGCATTGGTTTATAATAAACGCTTCTGCACATACATCCCCCTTTCTCCTGTACTTGACAGTTTGGAGATACTTTGAAGAATCTAAAATATGAAACATATATTTTTTAACACATTTTTTTGTTTACTACATAATTCCACATATGTTCCATATGTTATTTCTTAGTTTTGACATCTTCAGTATTGTCCTATAATGTAGAAAATATCCAAAATACAGAAAAAACGATGTTTGAGTAAGTGTGTCCAAACTTTTGACCAGTACTGTATATTTGTTTGAAAATCCAAATTTAAATGCAGATCTGGACTTTTTGTCGTTCTTTGTTTTTATTTAATACATTTAATGATTTGTAGTGTTGATGCAGTGGGCAGCGTTGCTGCCTCACTGCTCCGGGTTTCTCAGTTTGATCATGAGTTTGTGTTACTGACTGTGAGAAGTTTTTCATGTTCTCCCTGTGCCTGCATGCATTTACTCCAGGTTCCCTGGTTTGTCTCAACAAACATGCTAGTAGGTTGATTTGGTTACTCTAAATTACAACTCGCTTGCTCCTGTGCCCATGCTCTCAGGATAGATTCCAGATCCTTTTGAAATTGATGTGTTTTTTTTTATTCATAGACTGTGTAGTGGTCCATGATTATAAATTTTTTTTTTTTTTTTTTCTTCATAGGTTTTAGTGACCATAACGTGGCTGGTTCATCCGGTGCAGGCTTTTCTCCTGTAGCAGTTCCTGTGACCAGTGTAGATAGATGCACCCAGGCTGACCTGAAAGATCCTAAATATTCCACCAGGTTCCATCCAAGGAAGCGGCGTCGGGCAGTACGTGCAGGCAGTGGTGGGAGGTTGCTAGAGAAGGCACTGGCAAGTTTCATAAACTGGCAGCAAGTCATGGAGGAAAGATACGCCTCTCTGGAGGAAATGAGGCTGCATCAGGAGGCACGGGCTGAGAAGGAGAGGCAGCATCAGGAAGAGAGACGGGTTCAGCAGGAGAGGGAGCATGAGCTGCATCTTGTTTCCTTACTTGCAGGGGCCTTCAGTGCAGCCAGAAGGACATCAGAGCAGGGAAGCAGCAACACTGAAACCTCTGACCCCAGTGCAACAGTGTCAGAGTTGACATTACTCTCAGTGCCACCTGCTTTTACACCCAACCCTCCCACACCCCCCACTTTACCCAGAATTCTGCAGGAAGATCACATTGTTAATCAGGAACGGAGCAACACCATGATCCTTGACTCCAATGCAGTTGTGCCAGTGTCATCCCAGTCTCCATTTGTACCCAGAATACTGAAGGATAATCAGAGAGCTGATGAGGGAAACACCAGCACAACAACCTCTGACTGCAATACAACAGCATCTGATTTAGCAACTTTCTCTGTGCCTCACAATTCTTCAGGTCCAGGCCCTGGGCCTTCCACACACCCCTTTGTGCCCAGCATGCTACGGGGTGATAAAACACCCCAGCACAGCAAATTCTTGTCCCGCAGGGGTAACAGCATCCGCCATCACCAGGGAATTCTGCAGGAAGGCTACACACAGTACTTTGCCAACAAGCATGATGAGAACAGTAACCCTGATGTTAGTAGCACACAAATTACACCTTTAAATTTGAGCACTTTGCTTACACATTTGTAAAGTGGTGCTCGAAAGGGTTCACAAACTTTCAAATTTTCTATATTTCTGCATAAATATGACCTAAAACATCATCAGAATTTCACACAAGTCCTAAAAGTAGATAAAGAG
>JAOBAM010000019.1:38418515-38434077 GCA_025212355.1 Notarius kessleri
GATGCAGAACCTTTTATTATTTTTTAATAAATTTCTGAGTGGAAAAAGCGGCAGAACGAGTGAAAAATGTGCCTCTTCTCCAAAATCTGTTAAAATTATTAAAAATCGTGTAAAATAAATAATATAGCTTACAGACCGAGGGTCAAGTTCGCGCACGCGCAGCTAGAAGATCCGGCTGCTGAAGTGCGCGCGCTTAACACGCAAATGCTGTATATGTGAAATGTAAATAAAGCTGGATGTCGTGTTGCACATCATTCACATGCAATTATTCTCCATTTCTCCTTCTCAGTCACCTGTGCACAGTCGATCAGCCGCTCTTTTACACCCAGTGACGTGAAAATCCACGTGATGTGAAGTGAAGAGGTTCATCTTCAGCCCAGCAGAGACTGACATGGTGTTCCTGTGAGGGACACTGCATTGGTGAGCACCTCAGTGTGGCACTGAGGACTCACACGTGGTGTTTGTGTGAGATCCCCTTTAAAACGCACTATGCATGGGGGGGAAAGATGGAGAACAGGAAGGTAGGACTGTCTAATAAAGTGGCCAGTAGACACGTCTCGACAGTCATGACATGATCACTTTGAGACCAATGCCAGACTCTCCTCATCATCTCAGTGTTTAAAACAAACAAGACACATTTACAGCCAAGGATTTTGCATATTTGGTTTTTTTTTCTTTTAATTTTTATAATGCATGACTGAATTACACCCTTGAGCTCTGCTTTCAGAGCTTGAGATATTTCCGCCCACCCCACACTGATCTCTTTGTCACCTTTGCTTCCGATCAATTTTACAAAGCGACGGCAACCCTTGAGATGCATCTCTGCAGCAGGATCCAAACAGGCAGTCCAGCTCAAAATGAGTGGGACAGATCGATTCGACTTGGATGTCTTCTCGAACCCAAACCTGAACCTCACCTGTTTGCTGGTATCCACCCTCGTTTAGTATAAGCCTTCATGCAGCATTAGCTCTGCTTAACAATATTCCAAAAATTGAGACTGGATCATTTGACCAAATCCAGAAACATGAAATAACTTTAACAATCGGCTGAGGACTCGGATCACGCCGGCAGTTCGATTTTGACGCTTGGAGGACAAATTCAGGGCACGCTGACCAACACGGGAACGTACTGGACGCACGTGCTTGACGATGTTACAAAGATTAACTGCATTCATCATGTCATCTCTTCAGGAACTGTTTTATCTTGTGGTTTAAACGACATCTTTTATTATATTTTGAGGAAATATACCTTATAAGTTGATTAGGAAATCCTACAATGGCGGTGGGCTTGATGAGAATTCTCTGCTTGTAATTTTTTTTTTTTTTTAAAGACATGCCAGGATCAGACAACACAATATTTTGGTCTTTCACAATGGTCAACATGTCAGATTAGACAATCATAGTACCATAAATTATTGCCATGTCTTGTTCAGGAGACTGGCAACACTACAAGTTTGACCCCGACCAATCATTGTTGCGTGTCTTTAGGGAGGAACGTAAAGAAATAGTCAGTCATGGCGACAGAAGGAACATCAAGGAACACGTTAGGGGAGCTGTCAAACCAGGCGAGAACATACAAAGAATTCTGACACGTTGGGGTGTTGTCGAGCATCCAAGACGCCACATCGCTGTTCTTTGATTCTATCACACTACAAGGCCCGTTCGTTGTTCCCGACGTTGTCAAAATCGCGCTGTCTTCCTGTCGTCTGATCCCAGCATTAGATAGAGTATGAACCTGATTCAATTCTATTGAACAAGCATTTGTGATACTTTAGACCATTTTGTGGAATAAGTCTGACTCTTATAAAGTTCCAACATTTCATTAAACATTTGTTTTATTTTCCTCGCTTACATGGAACAGCAATGAGAAGGAAAAAAAAATCAGAAAAATTCAAAAACATGTCTCGTTGTCTTGTTTCATACAAAACAACAACTGGTAAACAAAATATCCTGGTGAATGAATTTTTTTTCATTCTGACACCGTGTTGTCTGTTTCTTTCACCATTCTGTTCAAAAACCAAAACAAAATCATCAGGAAAGGGAAGGGAACATGCCTCCTGTTGAACCCATGCGGTGGGGAAACTGTCCGTAACAATTCCTTGCTGCGAACAGAGAAGTGTACAAAAAAGGCAAACATGGTAAAGAGACCCCAGGATTCAGATGCATCGTCAGCCGTCAGGATACGAGTGCAGACAGAAGATCAACATCCCGATACCGCAGACGATGAAACAGACACTCGGACCTGAAAGCCTGATTCCGACAAGTCCAGGGATTCGGCGGCGTCATGGTGACAGGATTTCTCACAGTAGTGTATCAGTGATTTCTTAGTGCACATCACGTGGCTCAATGGGACGTGTCCAGGGCTGGTTCGAGACTGGAATTACAATAGGAGTAGAGGATTTGTCTTTTAATAAGAACGTCTTGCGTCTGAAGAAGAAATAATCTGCACCGAATCAAGAATCGAATGAGACTCCAGGGTAAAAGAAGCATGCATGTCATCTTTGTGCTGTTTGAGAATAAGGTGATGCTGAAGGGTCTGACGGCGGACGGTAAAATATGGCGTCAAAGCCGGACTAATAAAACGTTCTACGCCTTATCTTAGTCCATCAACGGTGATAAAATCGTAACTCGCCTCAGAAACCAGTGGAAATGTGGGCCAGTTCTTAAAAAGTCTCAACACCAGCATCGCTGTCTTGATGGAAAAGGGTTATTTTTTTCAGATGCACTGTGGTGATGCGTGACAGTCGGATGAGTCTCGAACCAGCCCTTGACGTTCGACCTGTTCGTTTTGAAAACTCTGGTCCCCGTGACTCGACAGAAACGCGATCAGATCAGTCCGTCGGTCTTCTTTACCCATCCAGCTGTTTGAGGATTCTCTCCCTCTCTTTCAGTGCCTTCCACGCCTGATCCTTCTCTTTCTTTGTCGGAGTGCGTTTCTTTTGCCTGGCGGCCATGATGCGCCGGAAAGCCTCCATCACCTCGTTGTCGGCCACTCGGACACACTGGCGCAGCTCCTGCTTCCTCATTTCCTCCCGTGCTAACCTGGAGGGGCGACACACTTGTGAGAACAACTCAACACAACATCGCACAGATGTGGAATCATAGTTTTTTTTTTTTTTTAAGTGTTGCTGTCATGCTCGCTTCCAGTGCTTGGAATGGTCCGGATCGTTACTTGTTCAGATATTCTTCCCGTTATATCATGAACACAGGTTTGTGTTACAGAAGTAGAAGAAATTGGACGGATCTAATTTATTTTCCGAAATATGATTTTTCTCCTTGTTAGAACAGTGTTACCCAAAGATCATGAGACATTCGGGGTACCCTGAAAATAAATGTTGATATATCGTTGTGGGAAACTCACCGGAGCAGCTCCTGCTTTCGTGCTCGGTTGTGAGCACTCAGAGCTTTGAGCTCAGCCTGTCTCTTCTGGAGCTCGGCCAGCACCTCGTCCTCCGAGTCCCCTCCTGTACCCTGTCTCTCCTCAGAGTCCAACAGACCCTGAGCCACCAGCTCTTCCCTGATCCGGGCCTCCAGAGAGCGTGTGTGGGGAACGCTGATATACATATATGAGAGAGAGAGACGGAGACAGAGAGAACGAGAGAGACGAAGACAGAGAATGAGAGAGATTGAGAGAGAGGAAGAGACAGAGAGACAGAACGAGAGACAGACAGGAGACAGAATGAAAGAGAGACAAAGCAAGAGAGAGACAGACAGAGAGAGAACGAGACAGAATCAAAGAGAGAGAAAGAATGAGGAACATGGTATAATGGGTGAGCTTGCAAAGTTTCAGTTTTGGGATCGAGTTTCATTCTGCCTCTGTAGGTTTCAGAAATGAGGGTGTACAAACATCAGGGATTATTTACCTGAAAGCCTTCCCCTGGCTGCGAGGTGACGTCCCGGCTCCTTCGTCCTTCACTGGAATGTCTGGAATGGGGGAATCCTCCATAGGGGATATGATATTCTCCTACAACATAATCACAATTCGCTAAAATAAAGAGGGACTGGAACTGGCAGGAAAGTTCACGTTACCACAGTTGTAATAAATGCGTAACAGGACACATAGGACAAGACAGGACAGGACACTTCCTGACGAGGGTGTAAGACGAGGATATATTTGATCAGTGTAACGTATTTGTCAGAAGCGTCAGACCTCCACCAGAGCTTGCAGCAGGCGCTGCGTGAGAGGACCGAACGGGCAGCCGTCCTCCGGGGGCTCATGCTGGGACTCGGATTTCTTCAGCAAGGCGTCTACGTCTGCGCAAAGCAAGAAAAAATAAAGTGAACAGCAGCAATAAATAAATAACACAATCAAGTTTAACCTCAATCAGTTTTAATATCTATAAATCACTTCTCTGAAAGAGAATAAAGATTTGATACGCCACATTATCTTCAGAGTCCGTGAAACGCTGTAAAGTCAGCGTCGGCATTACCTTTGGCGTCGATCTCAGAGAGCGGGCCCAGCATGCTTTTCTTCTTATCGTTGGCTCGCGCTCCTTCTCGCTGCTCTTCCAGCAGGTCCTCTTGGGCCCAGCGCTGAGAGTAGTGCTTCCCCAGAGCGGGAATCTGCAACACACAAACACAATTTATACCAAAAACCCACATACATCCTGACACACAGGATTTAAATCCTGTGAATAAAATTCAGAATGTCTACCCTTTCATTTCATAGATAGAAATAATTCAACAATCAGTTCATCTTGGTTTATTCTCGGATGTTACCTTGTAGTACTCTGCTTCATCTTCAGGAGGTTTAAGAAGTTCTTCAAGAACTCTGATCTCTTCGTTAGTGATATCTGCACAGTAGGGCTCGACTGAAGCCCAGAATCTGTCACACACACACAGTATATATAGATATATCGAGATCTGACAGATGATGATCATACCCTAAAGAACAAGATAAACTTGTGATTTTCTCCACTCTGTACTCGTGTTATAAAAAGTCCGCTTGCGCAGAAGGATATTACGTGCGGCGCCAATGCAAGAGCCAACAGCTCGATTATTTGCTCCAGAAAACGTCTGAATAAGGAGATGTGTTCAGGTAATCGCTCTTCACTTCCAGTGGATCAAATATTTTATCTGATATGGAGAAATACCATCTTTTCTTTTTTTGTTGTTGTATTCTTGTAACTATACAGTAATTTTTTTATTGTAAAATTCAGTTGTTTACAAAAATTTAACTATTGTACACTTCATGGAAATAAAATGCTCACTCACTACAATTGGGCACGACATGAAAACTATTTTTACTCCAGTGGATGGCAGTAAATATGTTTCTTACGTATGTAGCCACGATACTATTACAGTTTATATCCGTTTTGATCGTCTCTTATGTAATCAAGAGTAAAATTATGACACACAAGTAATTTATGTTCAACCTGGTGCATTCTAACGGCCACCCGGTCCAGATTTCCTCACCAACCGAGATAAATCTGAAATAAATAAAATCAATCGTTTCAAATCTGAGCCCACCTGTTTGGAGCATCGTTTTTGGGGTTGCGGGGTATGTCTTGTGGATCTTCACTGAATTCATACTCCTGGACTTTGGGTTGCAGGTTTTTGGATTTGGGTCTGCCTGGACCGGGCCCGGGTCCGTGACCCGCCTTCCCTTCTACCTTTGGCTTCTTCGGCTTGGGATGGCGAGAGGACGCGGCCGGATCGGCTTCTTTTGCGATCTTCAGGAACCTTTTGTCGCCTTTTTTGTCCTGCCAATCTGTAAGGATCTGTTAGGAAGAATGGAATGAGAGAGAGATTTTCAAGGTGAAGAGAAGAAAAGAAAATTGGCTGAAGGAAAGAAAGGTGCTGAAATCCGATCCGACTTCTGACCTGCCTCTGTTCTTCCAGCGCTCGGAGACGTCGGCTGGCCGAGGACAGCAGCGTCTCCAGCTCTAGCTGCAGCGTGTCCAACTCTTCAATCCCGATGCCATCGTCCTCCGAGCGGCCCAACACCGCCGTGTAGCGAGGACACACTTTCACATGCTCCACAGGCTTGAAGTCGTAGTATTTGAGCGGTGGGCAGTCCTTCAGTTCACTCATCTTCTCAGTTATGGAGAACTGTAAAAACACAGCACACAGGATGAGTTGAGTAAAAAAAAAATAAATCGTTCCTCGAACAAGGTTGGATTACGTGACGGTATGAACATCTGGATAAACATCACGTATCAACGTGACTAACTCTGTTGTTTCTCACGGTTGTATATTTCTGGATCCGTGTTTATTTTTCTTGCTAAATACAAAACCTGAAATAAAAGCATTAAAGTATTTTAACATGCAAGCCACTTTTAAATATCATGATTATACATAGATATTTACATATATTTTTACCATATTGTTCCGCCTCAAATACTACTTTTTGAAAAACTGATCCAGAAACCCAATATTTTAGGGAAAGCTGATAATTTAAGAGGAATTACTGAGATTTTACACGATGTGCCAACAAATCCTGACACTTTATTTCATATCATATCTGAGTATGGAATATAAAAGTATATGATAATATAGAGACTTTTCCATGACACTGACAGCATCATAGAGAGAAATGTGATGTAACAAGCAAACCATCTCAAGCTAACAGGCGCTAGCGTGTGTCGTGAAAGACTGGACATGCAATTTATTTTGACATAACTTAAAACTAATCCCAAATTGAATTTTAACTCCACCACTCCTCTGCACTGTGCGCTGATTACTTGTGTAATTAATAAACATTTCACTTCGCATCGACATGACCAGGGCTATTTGCTAATTAGCTTAGCAAGCATGCTAGTTAGCTAGCTAGCTAGCTAGCAAGCAAAGGGGAGTGTGTTGATCAAAATACAAAACTGTTTTATTTATTTATTATTTACTTAACATCTCCGTAAACAGGTCTAAAATATCTACGGCTTTTAAAATTTATTTCAAGCAAACACGTACATAAATTAGACATTTGTTGAAAGAATTTATTCAACATTTCGGCATTATTATATTTACCTCAGACAAGCGGCATCCATTAAGGAATGTACCATTTCGTGAAACGGGGGTGCATCGAAACGAAAACATTCAATGTTCACGTTCGAGGAACAAGATTTTACAGACGATATTACTCTGTAATACACATCAACACCACTTGTAAAGTGTTTCGACTGGTCACTGATTTATTTGTTTATTTTTTATTTAAAATAAATCATAGTACCTATGACTGAACACCCCCACATAAACACAAGCACACAAATGGGTTTAGAAATGGTTTGTTCCAATCCAAGCCGTGAGTGAAACCTGTAAAAGCGACACAAAAGCAAAATAATACTGACATTTCTGTGAAATAATTAACGTTCGTGAGCAGGTATAGATAAATAAAATAAGTAAATGAATTATATTTCAGCAAGAATCCAGCAAACTGACCATGTTTTACGATTTGCCATATATGGAAGAAAACGCGAATCGAGGCAAATTCAGGACTGCGGCTGTGACCGTATTATTTAGAATAATAGAGCATCGGTTATGTTGTTTTTTGTGTCATTGCACTGTTTAACACACTACTTTCAGATATATTTTGCGTATTATCATATTAATCGTCATAGAAATGTTTGGTTCGTTCTTTGTTTCATGTTTTAATGTAGAAAGAGTGTACGCAAACTTAAGTTGCGCCGCTACTACACGGTTTTCAATAAGCGTCGCTGAGAACGTACGTCAGGTTTCAGGCTTCAGGCGTTGGCGTTGCTTTTTTCCCTACACACTTTCCGCATCCCACGCTTCTATTGGTCAATACGGATTCTTCTGATTGGCTAGAAGTTCATACGACAAGATGTTAACCAATAGAATCAGTAGGAGCGCAGAAGGCGGGATATTTATGAATACGGGTGGGGGTGAAAAAAACACCAGGCGTGGCGTAAATACTTCCGCCTTTCTCAAAGGACCACAAAAATGGTAAGAAGATTTCTTCTGCATCAAAGTGGCAATGTTTTAATCCTTTTGGGGGGGATTCATGTTTAATGTCTGCTTTTTAAATAATCAGACTGAGAAATTAAACGCAAATAGAACTCGAACGATGAAGCTCGGTAAATCAGAAATTCCGTATTGATGCCTTTGCTAGCTTGCTAACGTTAGCTAACTAGCATGTATTACTGTGTTATTATAATCGAGATATAATAACTGTGTTATTATAACTGTGTTTATTGACAACATAAAATACATAGAATTAAATCTACAGTATGAGAGATTTTTTTGTTGTTTTAATGTGCATTCATTTGCATTAAGTGATGTTTGTGGGAGTCACTGTCGCTCCCTGATGTTGATGATAATGAATAAGTGATAAATTCTGCATATATTCCTCCAAAAACGCCACCTGTATGGATGTTTTGATAGTTTAGCACTCAGTTAATACATACTCTAAAATGAAATCTGCTCCACTGACCTTTGAGATCTAGCTCTTTTTAATTGGCTTTAATGCCTTGTGATGCAGGTGACTGACATCACAAATGACCTGAAATTTTGATTATTTTTATTTTTCTGAAATTTGTTTTAGACGGCGACCTTGCGTCCGTACCTGAACGCCGTGCGTGCCACCCTGCAGGCGGCCCTGTGTTTGGAGAACTTCTCCTCTCAGGTGGTAGAACGGCACAACAAGCCAGAGGTGGAGGTCAGGTGAGTCAGAGAGCGTGGGCTCACTTCCAGACTGCACGGTGTGAGGTTTACGCCCTGAGATTTACGTTGACAGACAAGAGCAATAAGTCTGTTCGTGGCAGTTTGGATAATCCCTCCTTTCTCTACAGGAGCAGCAAAGAGTTGCTGTTGCAGCCGGTGGTGATCAGCCGCAACGATAAGGAGAAAGTCCTGATCGAGGGCTCCATCAACTCGGTACGGGTCAGCATCGCCGTCAAACAGGTACGACGTCCCGCACTCAGTCTCAAACCGTGTCGTGATCACAGAGTGACCTGTGCAGAGGCTTGAGGTTCTTCCTTAAAGCCGAACAAACTCACGACGAATCGCAGGTTTGAGCTTCAGCCCTGTGTTTAAATCCCAACTCTGATGTCCCAACCAGGCGGATGAGATCGAGAAGATCCTGTGCCACAAGTTCATGCGCTTCATGATGATGAGAGCAGAGAACTTCTTCATCCTGCGAAGGAAACCTGTGGAGGTGAGAGTTTACTTCTGCTGATGTACAGAACAATTTTTGGAAGGAGTCTCCAGTCTCGGCACTTCAAGACAGGAGTTTTTAGGCTTTGTGCTTTCTCTGTAACGTGACAAGCTGAGGTTTTTTTTTTCCTGTCTTATTAACATCACGCGAGAGATGAGTGGTGAGGAAACGACTGTTTAACAGTGCTGTACCATAAGTGAGAACAGGACCTAATTTGTTTTGTGGATATTCCACAACACACAAGGTAACGGTATAAATGGAGTAAAAAAAAAAAATTGCAAAGGGACAAAAGGATTAAAACGCTTGACATGGATGTGCTGCTGTTGGAAACGAATCAGTCACTTCACCTCACTCTGTCACGAATTATTTTCCTGTAACTGCGTGCTCCCCAAGTGTTCAGAGCACTTTGTAGAGTTGATGTTCTTTTTGAAACTGGATTCAAATTTCAGATGGGATACATTTTGACCAAACATGAGCACTGTCGGTGAATTAAAAGAGGGGGAAATGACGACGTGTGACACATTTGTGAATAAATATAAAACTGTGTGTTGAACGACTTTCACTTCACCTTTTTTTTTTCCCCTGTCTCGCTCTCGATAAGGGCTATGACATCAGCTTCCTCATCACCAACTTCCACACGGAGCAGATGTACAAGCACAAGCTGGTGGACTTTGTCATCCATTTCATGGAGGAAATCGACAAAGAGATCAGCGAGATGAAGCTGGCTGTCAACGCACGCGCTCGCATCGTCGCCGAGGAATTCCTAAAAAATGTAATGCTTCCTTCCTTTCTGTCATTTTAGGAGCTGCAGTGATGACACGCTTGTGTTGTATTTATTTTCTTGTTGTTGTTTGCAGTTTTGAGGGCCTGTCTCTGCACTCTTTATGGAGTTTCCTGGAGAGAGAGAGAGAGGGAGAGGCATCGCAGGCTTTTAAAGCTCAGCAGGAGCTCATCGTCAGTGAATCAACCGTCAAAAACGAACCCGAGGAGCGACCGGCCGACTGACCGACCTGCGACGTCGTACGCAGCGTCCCCTTTTCCCCCTTTTCGCCTTCTGTCTTCTGTTTAAGGTGCTTCTTGTTCCCATGAATATTGATAATTGCACATTTGAACATAAACAAACGTTAACTCCCATTTTCTGTGGAAAAAAAAAAATACTCAAGGTCAAGGCAGGTCCTTAAAGTATTATTCAAATATCTATTAATATTGATGGGCACAGGAAATACCGTCTCCACTTCGTTTGTAAAGGCTTCAGTGGCTTGAATTCTCATTCTCTGTTTCGTCTTTTATATACTCCGTGTGTTGGATTTTTTTGTTTGTTTTTGTTATTAAGGAAAAATAATAATACGTGGTATCACGACAGGAAAAAAAGTAGGTGTTTATATTTTGACCTGATTCTGATTCCAGGTGAAAAGTAAAAGTAAAATGAATGACTGCAAAAAAAAAAATGTAAAAGTGATGGTAGCGATAAAACCAATAAAGATATATTGCGCTTTGTGTAGCTGGAGGGATTCATTTCTCTACGAAAGAGCTGAATAAAGGAGGTGAAGGAGACACGAGTGGACTGGAGAAATCGTTTTGTATCGTATCGTGTTCGAGGATGATGACAGTCACAGGACGGCTAGAATTAACAGACGAGTTGAATTTTAGTATCAGAAGCAGAAGAGGATGAATCATTTCCTTCCTCTCTGAGAACAAAGAGGAAGGCAATTGTTTTGGGGTATTTTTTTTCCCCCCAGGGTCAACTTGTAATTCAGACAGAAACCTGCTTCGTCAGGTATTGAAACAAAACTTAATTTACTTTCAGGGCGAGCGACATGACAAACATCACATCACGAGTCTCCAGGGATACGATACGTGATATACAGGTTTGAGAACAAATTTCAAAGCAGTCGTGTTGCTTTTAAAAATATATATCATTTTGTATATAAAAATTATCCATTATGAGAGATATATTTAAAGCAAAAAATAATAAAGACGTCAACATTTTCCAATGCAAAACTCAAATCCATTTGAGCATCAGGACCTGCTTCCATTCGAGGTGTAATTCAACGTAAAATGTAAAAAATTGACACGTCACAGTGACATTTCTCAGGATGCTGATATTTCATCATCATGTCGCTCAACCTGACTCGGGACAGTAAACTTTCTCCCTATTATAATGACTTATGATTACATTTATAAAGCGTGAGACACATATCAGTATTGATGAAAAAGTTTCTAATTAATAAAAGAAAGCATTATTCTATTCTACTATTATACGATACTCAGGCATTATATTAAATTATAGGATTTATAAGAGTGTTTAGGACACACTGTCATTGTGAGATCAACACACTAAATCAGGTTGCTGATGGAACACGTTATGAACACGACTTAACGCATCAGTGTTATGAATTTATAATATAAAGATGGCTGGAGTGAATTTTCATTAATAACTTGAAGAGTAGATTTGATTTCACGGGAATGAACTCAAAACATTCTCACTTTAGCGGTATGTGGAAAAAATATTCTTATTAGGACAAATGTGCACTAATTGGATTTTATTCAGACAAAATATTTATTTAAAATTAAACTTTATTGCAATTAAGACACATGATTCTCATATTTACTTCTACAATAACCAGTGCATGATTACATCTTTGTATACACACACACACTAATCATGTTCAGGGTGTTTTACAGGCCAGGATGCACTTTACAGTTACAAACCAAACCCATTTAATTAAAAAAAAAAGGCTTAATTTAACATTATTTCATCTCAAGTTCACGCCCCAAAAAAAAAAAGTTAACCTCACCTTTTAAAACACATAAAAGTCAAATAAATACATTTGTGTGAGGAGGCTGGACTCAAGATAATTTTCTATAGAAATACAGTATAACTCATTTCTTACATACACACACACACACACACACACACCATCGTTCCCTCAAAGTAACAGAGAGATAAGAATCAAATGGCTGTGTGACACAACAGAACAATACTGATGCAAAGAGGAATGCAAGAGTTGCAAAACACACACACACAAGCCAAATATTATCCTGCCTGGTAGATCATTCGCAGTACGTTATACTTTACATCCTTCAGTGAAGGTTTTACACACATCCCCGAAACCCAGGGGTATTTAAAAAAAAAAAAGGTCTTGCTCTCTCGGTTTGAAAACTGAACCAGATTAAACAGACCGTCTCTGGTGTCACGCTGTGGGACAGAAAACAGTGTGATTTGGTGTTGTGCAAAGTGTTTAAAGCTAACTTGGTCTCTAACCAGTAATTTGTCTGTGGTGTTTGTGTGATTAATACAGGAAATGGTTCAGCAAACACAAATTTCCCTGGACTGATTAAAAAAATACAAAGAAAACCTGTTTACCCCAAACTCACTTCTTATGGAAGTCATAAGAACAAGAAAATTAATCAGGTGTACTGTGATTTATATGCTTGGGAGTTTAAAAAAAAAAAAAAACTGGAATATTTGTCTAAATCTGGTGAGAATTTTCTTTTTAGTCTGACCTGTGACCGTATTCACAGACAATCCTGATTTTAAAAAATAAATAAAATAAAAAACCTTCTGATATAAATAATGTGCAAATTGCACACAAAATATACCAGTCTCAACCCAAAAGTGTTTCTGAAAACGCCATGATTTTTACATTGTTTTTGTAAGTGTTCAGACAAATTAATCTCTCTGGAAAACTGGGACATATCTGTTTCACTCGATAGGAATCACAACCCACTGCTGAATGGCTTCCATCATAAGTGACTGAAGATGAAACCGGTTTTCCACTGCTTTCTCAGGACTAAAACGCTCACTGTAAAATTCAAATCTGGAGTCAATCAGATCAACATTATATCTTTAAAAGCACTGGAGCATTCCTCAAGTTAGAGGCCACGCCCCCTTTCACTCAGACCAGTGGCGCACATCAGATTCGATGTCTGAGCAAATCATATCAACGATCCCTGGACTGATGATGTTCCTGTCGAGGAACGTTCAGCTCACGCCTAATGAACGCTAATGAGGGTGTAAAAGCCAAGTGAACCGTGGAAGATGAAAGGTACGGAAGGAGAAATGAAGACTCCAGGTTTCTTTTGTTCTGATGGAGAAGCCTGGAGGACAGGGGACCCCTGGAGAAAAGGTAGACACGCACAGGTGCGGACAGCCAATCAGACGAGGTCAGAGGTGAGGCGGAACGGTGCACAGGGCGTCCTCCGTGGTCCGATGCACGTTTACATTCTGAGGGGAAAGAACAGGAAACATCACTGTGACATTTGTGGATGGTTATTGGTTTATATCCACTGTAATAGTGCCGCAATCTGAAGGATTACATCTTCTAACCAGGATCGAAGGCTGATGTTTTGCAACAGTGATAAAGCAATAAATGTCATGGCCTGGATGAACACTGAAACCAGGTTTAACACATGAACGCTCCCAATTTACATACACCGGTTGAATAATTACCCCCTCCAGCGTTCCTATATTTGTCCGCACTTCTTTTTAGATCTAATCCTTTCAAGCTTCTCAGTCCTCCTTTCCTCAGATTAAATGTGACGAACATTATGGTTTTTGGCCAACCCATTACAGAGCTTCGCTAAAAGCGTCCTTCAAGCTAAATCCAAATTAAGACTTGTGTCAGTTTGACTCCTGAAAAGCAGCTCATTATCATCATTTCAGTGCTTAGTGAAGTATGAAAACTGGCAGAAGGCAAACAAAGAAACAAAAGGCCACGTTCATGAACAGGACCAGATTCATTCCACTTCTGTAAAACGCTTCATCCAGGTCAGGGTGGATGTGGATTAAATTACAAATTCTTCTCAAATTTTAGTGAGTAGAACCAACCAGGTTCATGAGAAAATATCAAGTAGGTCCAAAGAAAAATAACTCCAACAAGCAGCAGAACGGGGATTATAAACGAGCCAGTTCTGTGCACATCTAATCTCAGATTTTGAAGCAAAAGGAGTGTGAATTCATCTCAAAAACATATGGAAAGATATTTAATTCTTGTAGATAATTCTCAAGGCATACGTAGGAATACAAATGGGCTTCAAGGTCTATTAAACACATTTTATTCACATTTCATTGAGACATCATGATTGAATAAATACCATATCAAATCACTTCCCACATCAGTGTAGAGATCTTCATGTACCCCTCCCAAAAATAAAAAATAAAAATAAAAATAATAATAAAAATCACATTTCCCCCTTTAAAAAGCCGATTCAATCTGGCTCTCGGTTAGCAAATTAAAATGGGATTTATGCAACTTGGGTAGTGTTCGTACTCTCAATACGTACACTTTTTTTTTTTTTTTCTACAAAGTACAACATTCCATATGAATCAAACAAAAAGACAATATGAGGAAGAAAAAAAACCCACATTTTGGAGTGTCAAGGTGCAAATGCAGTTTAGCTCGAACATATTTGTGCGTTAAATCACTAATAAATCACTGCTTTTCATTCTTACAGGTTAACTCTATTATTGCGCAGCACATACTGACTGGTAACTTTACGTAAACATAATTAAGATATTTAACATCCTGACATTCAGCTACAATAATTCAACATTTTACAGACTGGGGTCTGGTTGTAAACATCACTGTACCTGCCAGTCATACACACGCTGGCACAAGGGTCATTACGAAAAGACTGATTAGTGTCAAATCACAGGAGGAGAGAGAATTGCTCTGAACCACTCCTCGAAAGGATAAATCAAGTGATCATGTTCAAATATTGATTCTCCCATAGGGAGTGTGCACACACACGTGTGGGTGTGTGTGTTGGTGTGGGTGCGCGCGCGCGGTCTGTCACTGATGAGCCGGCACTGTTTGCAAGGCCTCCTCTGGCATCCGCGTCACATCTACATTCTGTTCAACACACACACACAGAAAGGGCATCACACAGGGGGTAAATACAGCGAAAAGAGGCACGCTGCTGACCAGGAGAGACGAGATCCACTCTCAATCCGCAACACACACACACACACACACACACATTGACAGACTTTCTCTTACAGGAACCCCAACGTGAAGAACTGAAGGCTTTGAATATAAAATGGAAGGGAGACAGGAACTGCGTGATGTCACACTTGAAAGAGAGGGGGAGCAAGCTGCCATGTAGAGAAAAGCACAGTGATGAGACGAGACGATTTATTACGATTCCAGCTGTGATGGTTATTTTACGGAATTATTTTATCTATTTAATTATTTCATTATTTATTTGTGATGGTTATTTAATATTTACTTGTCAATAATTTTCTTCTGGTGCATTAATGCTGTTTTTTTCTTCTTAGCACTTGTAATAATCAGTGTCTTTTTAATAATAGCAGCATTGAGAAATGTTTATTCCAGCCACAAGTAAAAATTAATCCACAGTCACCATCAACATCAGCAAAGCGACAACAGTATCTCATCTCATCTCATTATCTGTAGCCGCTTTATCCTGTTCTACAGGGTCGCAGGCAAGC
>JAOBAM010000019.1:38471538-38485875 GCA_025212355.1 Notarius kessleri
AAAGTGTGTGGGATTTTTTTGTTTGTTTGCTTGTTTGTTTGTAACATTTCCCTTCAAGTCTTTTATTATTAATTTGCTAAATAAGATTTGCCAGAGAGCAGACACTGTATTTAAGGCAACCTTGTTTTAATTAAAAAAAAGAGAGAAAGAAATACCAAAGACTTTAAGGGAAACGTCACAAAAACAAACAAACCCACAAACTTTTTTTTTTTTTTTGCGCCAAAATGTTGCCGTGTCTTAACAAACGTAAAATGAAATTAAAATGGTCATCTGATTAAAAAGGGGGGGAAAAGAGCAAGGCAAATCCAAACAGAGCATCCTGTGCCTTGACTGATGATGCAGCCCACCAGTGAAGTACAACACACACACGAAAAAAAAAGTCCACGGAGAGTGTATCCATTGAAATGTATGTTCTCATCAAGTCAATCTTCTTTTCTGCTGAGATGAGGAAGAGGAGGCAGTGAGGAGGAAGAATAAACTTTACTCCTTTACACTGGCAGTCTATTGTTGGTGTGTAGTGTCTTGGGAAAGCTTCTGTATTTAAAAAAAAATAAAAATAAACCTTCATGGCCTTATCAATACACTGAACACCCCCCCCCTAAAGGAGTTAGAGACAGATATATTAAAAATAATATAAAGGTGATGCATGAGCTGTAAAAATACAAATCTAAGCATTTACAACCATACACAGTGTGCGTGTGTGAGAGAGAGTGAGGTGTGCTGGCTACACTGAAGGAGTGTCCTCATTCTGTCCTCACTTTCACTTCCTCTTCCATCTCTTCATGCTTCACTCATCCAGATATCTGATCTATCCATTTCTTTCTGTCTCTCCTTCGTGCTTCACTGGCTGTTGCAGACAGTGGCTCCGCCCTTTCCACCTTCTGCTGCAGCTTTTTTCCTTCTCTTGTTGAGCAGCCGGTTGTTGGATGTGTCCAAGTCTTTAATCTTCACCTGGTCGTAGTCCACACGCATGGTAGCAAGAGCACTCGTCATCTCCTCCTGCACATGCGTGTGCACGCACACACACACACGAAAAAAGAAAGCAATAATTAACCCATCTTATCCAACTCCAAATGATGGACAGTCAATAATAATAATAATAATAATAATGAAAGAAAATAATCAGGAAAAAGTATATCAGGAGAAAGTACGTTTGTGAGGGACAGTGAGAGTGCAACCCAAAGAATTAATTGAGAAAATATCAAAAGTGAAAATGTAAATAAATTATTTATGAAGAAAATAAAAATGTATATCTGAATAAAAAGAAGCGTGCTGCCTTCTAGTGGAGGAAAGTGCAAACTACAACAAATGCCACTTCCATGCTGACCGGACGAAAGACTGTCCATGTGATGAAGTAAATAAATTGTATATAAATTGAAAAAACTTTAAATCAGATATGCCCATTTTTGCTTTTATTTATTATTCATTACTTAACCTTTTGCGATCATTTTAGTTTTGAGTAACTTTGTCGACAAAAGAGATGTTTATGTAATTCAAAAGGATGATGGCGATTATGATTATTAGTTGTAGTCGTAGTCGTAGTAAAGCTGGCTCTGATCTGATATCCAGGACTGGTGTCGGGCTGAGACCAAAAATAAATAAATAAATAAATAAATAAAATGTGGGCTGAGACATCGGAGAAAAAAAAAAAATTTATCTGATCTTGTAACTCATGGAAAAGGTTGAAACTGGGCTTGGAAAAGTTTTTTATTTTGGCGCAACTGGAAATATTTACATTCCAGAGATTGAACTGTTTTTTTTTTTTTTTTTGTTAGGACTCATTTTCATGATATTTATATTTTCCATGTTATTCTATTTGTTACACTTGCAATGTCAGTGATTTTTGTTGAAACCTGTAGTTTTGTGCAAGCTGTGCTTTTAGATGTGTACTTTTTTCTGAACTTTGAAGCACTCGGTGGTGGTGGTGGGGGGGCGATGGCGACATTTTAAAGACAAAAATATTGGATATGTAATGATATGGGCTGATATTTTACGTTTCAGAATGAGTACTGGCATCAGAAAAGAATAATGGTGTCGTGCCATCACCAATTCTTTTAAAAATTATTATTTGGCATAACAGATATGCAACTTGTATTATTGTTAATAATCATCATCATCATCTTGAATGTGTGTTAGTGAGAGAAAGCAGCAGGGGTCAGTGCTGTACCTTCACTTCATCCCACAGCTCTCTGTCCTCAGTGAGGACGCGTGTGGTGTGTAACGGCGTTGGAGGAACCACCATGGACTGCTGAAAATACAACACAAATATACACTGAAAAACTTTCAAGATGACAATCCACGAATGCAAATTGCTCGCAAAATACATCTCTCTCTCTCTCTCTCTCTCTCACACACACACACACACACACACACACACACACACTCACGTTGATCCAGGGATGGTTCATGAATTGTGAGATGGTCATCCTCTCATTAGGGTCAGTCTTCAGCAGCTGGTTAATCAACTGTTTGGCTGGATGAGGACACACACACACACACACACACACACACACACACACACACACAACTGAAATCTGACACGAGCAGAAAGTCAACACAAGTCAAAAGCAGAAACAGGACATGATCTTCATTTCACACATTCAACCACAACCTCCACGGTATTTATAAGCTACTATTTATAAAACAAACAAACAAACACACACACACACAGCTCTTCACCTTCTTCAGAGACTTCGGCCCACTCGGGGTTGGGAAACTCATACTGGCCCATGCGGATGCGCCGCTTCATGCCGGGAGAAATTGCCTGACCTGTGTTGGAGTAGAACGGTGGGAAGCCGCACAACCTACACACACACACACACACACACACTTTTCAAACTGTCCATCCTCAATCAGCTTGTTTTTTTTTTTCCCTAAATCTATTCCACAAATATCTGTATGTCAACTCCAGGTGGTTTTATCCTGTATATCAGAATTATTCCCCTTTTGGTTTTTTTTACTTCTTGATGTTCAAGTGAAGTATTTTTATTTCCACTCACAGGATGTACATGATCACACCTAGAGACCACATGTCACATGATTTGTCATATTTCTCAGGACCAAGAACCTCAGGAGCTGAAAGAGAGCGAGAAAGAAAAAAAAAAAACCACACACTGAAATGCAAATCAAATCTGGGGTCCCCCCCAAAAAAATCTTGCTTGATACATTTATTTCATACGTTTCAAAATGCCTCAACTAAACATCAAACCAACAAAAGAAAAAATCAACGCATGAGAAAATATATCCTGAAAAACCGAGCTGACTCTTTGAGCAGAGTCGACTCACGTATCGAAAGACTCTAAATATTATCCGGGAGTCATTTTGACCAGCTGAACGATTCTGAATCAGTTGTTGTGAGGATGTGGATTTGACTGTGGATGAACTGAACTGCAGATTGTGATCATGAGGGAATGACCTGCTGTATGGAAGAATGCCAAGTCAAGAAAGAAAATATGCAACACCTAGTAATTTTGACCAGGTCACCCCCCCCCCCAGATTTTCTCCCTAATTTAGTCATGGTTAATTTCCACCCACCAGGTAGCTCTCATTTATCAGACAAAAGGCATGGGACACTAAGCAACTGCATGTTTTCAAACTGCTGCTTGTGAGACGTCTGGGGGTGATGGAACACTGGGAGGAAAGAGAGTCATCCACCCATGATTGGTTCGTGTCACTTATGATTGACAGCAAAGAGAGAGTCTGCCCACCCTTCCCTTCCTGAGAGCACGGCCAATTTTGCCCTCTTGAGCTCCCACCCACTGATTGGGATTTGAACAAGTAATCTCGGATTTAAAAATAAATAAAAATAGATAAATAAAAACTTCAGAAGTTGCAAGAGTCGACTCCTATAAGTCTGACTCACTAAACAGCATCCTAATTCCTATCTCCGTGCCTGTGTACATACCGACGTAATACGGCGTGTAGCACGGCGTCTGCAGTGGGTTGTGCAGCGTGGTTTCTTTGGCAAAGCCAAAGTCTGTGAGTTTGAGGACGCAGTTGGAGTCTTTGCTGTTGTAGAGCAGGTTCTCTGGCTGTATTTAAGAAACGTCATATAGCATTTCACCGTTACTTTATTCCACTATTACACAGACATACAAGATACAGAAAGTTCTCTCACTCACTCACTCACCTTGATGTCTCTGTGTGCGATGTTCATGTTGTGCAGGTACTCGATGGCAGTGCCGATATCTCGCATGATCTCGGAGCCCTCTACACAAAGAAGCATTCAGTGAGGACATTTAGAAAAAAAATTCAGAATATTTTCCAAACCGTAATATATATTTTGTTCTCAACTCTTACAGCAAAAGCATGATAGCATCCAGGCGAAGGTTTAGTGTCTTCAGGTTTGTATCGCAACTATGACGCTAATTTAGCTAACAAATAACTGACGCCGATAGCTACCAGTTTCGGCATGTTTTGAATAAATCATCACACACTCCTCAAAACACATCAGCCTTAAATGTTCATAGACGTGAAGGGGAGGGAATCCTCATAACCCCCAAAAGGGCTGATGTGTCTCGGGGCCAAAATGCATGAACAGGTGTGAATCTCTCTCACGACTATAACTCACGACTCCTCTGACTGAGCGAACGACGGGGTAGCGCATGTCTGGGTGTTAGTGCTTGTGAGGCACACTGGACTGAGGTGGGTTTTGGAAGAAAGCCACGCCAATGGAAGGAGGCCTGCGGTAATGCAGGAGACTGATGTTTCAAAATGGCTGCCTTCCTGAGCAGCAGGATAAAGTGCAAAATGGCGAGAGGGGACTCTACTTCTGAGAGCAAGTCTCTCTCGAACTATATTAACTCCCTTCACAAAGATCTATTACGTTACATGGCATTTACGAGACACTTTTATCCAGAGCGACGTACAAGTGCCAAAGTGCTGAACTTCTAGACAAGAAACTTCTAGTGCCAACTGAACAAGTGACACCAACACCTAGTGTAATATTCTGCTGAAGTACCAATACTCAAACAGCCAAGGAAACAAACCAACCATACAAAGTACAACTAAATAGAGAACTCAAAACAGCTAACCCCATGCTTGACCGTACACAGCCTGGGTTGGTCTCGACCGAAACGCAGTTACACAGTGGGCAGGGAAGAAGGGGAGAGGTGCAGCCTGAAGAGGCGAGTTTCTCAAACATAATTGCTCAAATCTATATTTTTCCTTTTAACGTCACGCTTTTCACAACAGCCTTCAGAGCCGCACTGTTAGCAGCACGACTGTCCAAATACGGAATAAGGACTGCATAGGGTTAAAAAAAAAAGAAAGGCACGGGCAAGTGTCGTGCATCTCGCCCGATTGCATGCTTTAAAAGCCATCGTAAGGGACTGTGGCTCTGCCTGCAGGAAAGCCATGATGCTACAATCCAGAAAAGTTAAAATAATAAAAAATAAATGTCTGTTGAGTGAAAATCATCTTTATATACATTTTTATTTATTTTTTTAATCTTACTCGAACAATAAGCAGGCCTGGACGAAAGGATGCCATTTGTTTGTTGAGTGCCTGAGTGAACCTACCTCTCTCGGTAAAGGCCTGGTCTCCTCTGGCCTGAATCCTACTGAAGAGCTCTCCTCCTTCCATACTGCAACACACACACACACACGATAAAAGCAGTATAACCTCACTCCTTACAGGAAAAAAAAAAGTCAGTGTTTGAAGAATGGGGTTTGCGAGAAACATTTAATTATCCAGTACAAGCAGCGAGAGAGATGAGATGAGAGATTGTATTCAGAAGAAAAGGCAGACTGAAAGTGGAGCATAATTAAATCATGGAACATTTTTCATTGTGAAAATATGGCAGTGCGGTTAATCAGAACTGCTGAGTGACACTGACACACAGTTTCATAATGTCTTCATATCCACTTCCCTTAAACTCTCCCTCTCTTTCTCTCTCACACACACACACACACGATATGCATGTAGCTTTTTTTTTTTTTTTTAATAAAAGCTGCAGTTTTTCCTCATGGGGACATTCAGCCGGTCCCCATAAGTCAAGACCAGTGACTGTAGAAAACATGGACAGCGGATCATCTCTCAAAACTGAGGCCATCGCTGGCCGAGCATCCCTGCTGGCTGGTTGCAGTACAATTTTAGCCCCACCCATCTCCATAGGCATCAATAACAAACGAGACGATCTTCCAGGTCACTTTTCTCATCGAAACTCTTTTCATCTACAGTGTCTACTCAGAATAGTTTGTTTTCTCTCTGCACATTTTATCTATTTTCCCCCAGAAATTAGCATGATTCTACAATATCGTCAGAACACGTAGCTAAACTTGGGGATGAAGTGATTGACAGCCTTGGCTGGAAGAGACCAGATGCAGCACGACCGTCGCGATCGGTCTGTTCGTTACATGGAGTAGCTGAATTTCTTAACTTATTTCAGGAACAACGTGCTCCTGCTGTTGCTGCGTCAGCAAGTTCAAGGAGGACATTCTGCAACATACTGGACTTTGGGATTGAGAGGAGGGGGCGGGGCTACCAAATGAGTAGGTGTACTTGACTTTGACTCTTGCTTTTACTGCGGAGACTCTGATTCCAAATTTGAAAACATGGCAGAGGAATTTTGGCTTTGATTTGAGAGAACAGAAGAGGACGGAGCCGCCCGTCCATGTGTTTTACAGTCACTGGTTGAAACTGCCAGACTGTCTCGTCCTTGTGGGGACATTTGGTCAGCACCAAGATAAAAAAAAATGTAAAAAAAAATAAATGAACAAACATGGTCCAACACACACACACACACACACACACACACACACACACACACACACACACACACAGACACCACAATCTTCCACCCAAAACACATTCGTCTAGTCTGGGGTGTTCTTATTGTATTTTCACAAAAGTTGTTAATTTATTTAAATCCTGCTGTGCCTTGACCTCACTCTGAACCTTATATTTTTGTCCGTTTGGTTTTTAACAACGAAACACTTCATGCACACACTCATACTTTCTCACAGTTCTCATGGAAACTCAGAGAGGAAGCCAAAAAAAAAAAAAAAAGCCACACTTTACAAAGAAAACAATTCAATTCAGTGGAATGATTTACGCAAGTCAGTCTCTCTCTCTCTCCGTTTTCATGAAAAGGTTAAGTGGAGGTGATTTATCGGAGTCCACAAATAAGGTAATTACAAGTCTTACGGCGTCTGGAATGGGGAAAAGAGTTGCCAAGTGGTGAAGCTTAAAACACACATCCCCAATTTCTGTTACATACAATTAAACACTTGTCACCATCATCTCACTATGGGGAAAACACGAAAGTGGGTAATGCTGTGGATCCCCAGGCGTGGAACATTAAAACCACAGATCTAGTGCAAAGAGATACAACTCATTTCCTGAGATGTTGCGTGCACATGCGTGGGGGGGGAGGAGTAGTGGTTATAAAATGTTTTGTTGGTGACCACAGAGTTAACGGTTCAAGGCCCAAAAAGTTGTGACCAAGAGCTTTTACGGTTACTCCACACAGACACTCTCTCAACCTCACGCTCTTTCACATCCACTCTGTTACCCAAAGGAGGAGGAGATCTGGAGCAGGTGACAGGAAGCTGGAGGATCGTAATGAAGAAACAGAAAAAGAATGTAAAACCGCACAACGCTGTGCTTCCTTCATGTCCAGTCATCAGAGCTACTGTTACTGAACTCTCCGTTTCCTTTTTTCCATGGTTCTTACTCTGGTTGGTCCTGTTCACCTCCCCAAATCTGTTTTTTTTTTCCTTCCTTCAACCAACATTAACCATCTTGTCAAGCTTTCACCAATTATCGTATTTCATAATTTTAACATTTTTTCTGTTTAATTGAGCCTCATGCTCAATCAAAAGGAGCAAGGCGTCCCTGAAAGCCAATTCAAACGCAGATTCATCAATAATCCATTTATATTCAAGTTAACTTGTGTAAATGTTTGTCGATAAGTCTTGCATAAAGCGTTTGTCATCACGTAACTTCTGATACATTACTCAAGTTAACTCCAACTTGGCCTCTCGGGTGATAATTAGCTCGTCGTTAATTCAGAACATGTTCCTGAAATCTGCGTAACTGAAATAAAGAAGCGATTTAAACTGGACAGCGTAATTAAGATTCAAAATCTCATCGCGAATGAGAAGATTTGAAGCCAAGGTTCACAGGACTGAGTCTCTCGTAGGATACAAACATTTTTCCCCCCAAACAAACTGGACTTTCATGAGGACCAGAGTTTGTGAACGAAGGCTCCTGCGAACGTTTTACGCATAAATCTGTTTATTGCTTGATAAATGAGCAACATTGTGCATCACATCAAACATGACTATTTTTACAAAAACTGTCATTCATTCATCGGATTCCTCAGTTTTTAAACGCAACTTATTGAAACGTCACCAAAAATGAATCCGTGATTCGGATTTGAACAGAATGCGTTCGAAAGGAGTACAAATACAGAAATGAACAGGATGTGAACTTTCTCTAAGAAAAGGATACAAACCTTCTTTAGATTAGGAGGCCAACTTTTTCAGAAAAGTACACAAACTTTTAGAATAGCGTAAAAACTCTTTCAAATGGCATCTTTCTTGAGAAGAGGATACAAACTTTTTTTTTTTTAAGAATAGGATACGAACCTTCTTTAGAATAGCGTAAAACCTTTTTTTTTTAGAATAGTGCAAGAAAAAAAAAAAGTCATGTCAGGAGCTTTTCCCCCCTTTTTCATATGATGCACGACACGATATATGTGGGTCACTGCGGTTTCAGTTAGGTTTACGTGAACTAGTAAATGTCGAATAAACATCTTCCTCTGGTGTGACTGGAAAACTTAAATACCGCAATAGACATTCAGTACCGTCAACATGTCTTTACGTATCATGATATGGCATTTTTCTGATCGAGAAAACACAGCAGTCTGGTCTGCCCATTCCAGTTCGTTTGTGAAAGCAGAATTAGCTTTTCCCTGATCCTGGCATGAATAAACAAGCCCGTCACAGCCATTTCCAGTCAGTGTGAGCAGCTGCTGATGACTGAGGACTGGGTTATGCATGACAAAAGGGCTGAGTGATGCATGCTGGGAAATGCAGTTTCATCAGCGGCATGTCCTCACCATTCCATGATAATGAGTAGGCACTTTTTTCCATGGTGCATGTTTTCATAGAGGCTCAGGATACGCACTATGTGTGGCCCGCTGGAGGCACGCCAGTGCAACTCGACCTCTCTGCGCGCTTTCGGGCTGTCGTAAAGAATCTGCAAAAAACACAGAGATGAGAAGAAGAAGGTCAGAAGGGAAAATTAGGTGCATTAATGCAGTGGTTTTGCAAACATGCCCTAATTTTTCTTTCTTTCTTTAAAGCTGAGCAATCAGGAAAATGTTATCTTGAGATGAGTAAGAGGTACTTAAATTACAATAACACCTTTAATACTGAAAGAAACCATAACTGTGAAACTCCAGCGTACTTTGTTACTTCATCATTTAATATACAGTATGGATCATGATGTACGAGTCCACAAGAAGGTGTTTATCACCATTTCAAAAGCAAATATTCTGATTAAATTTCAATATAGACCTTATCGTCATTCTTTGGATGAAATTTATCAGCATGAAGCCCAAAGAAAACAGAATGATGATGCATTTTGGAGGCAGAAGGACATTTTGAATGAACTGAACCACTTTGGGTGGATAATTAATTGTTTTTCTTTGCTCCGCAATGGGAAACGTTGCCTCCTGCACTATGGCTGGTCACTAATGGCAGCTTATTCGCAGTCAGTAATATGCATCATGCATGCATGGTCCGAGAGATTTAATTAAAAAAAAAAAAAAGTAAAAATGCAGAAATATCTGACTTGGGAAGAGAAAAAGCCAATGCTGGGAGATGCAATAACATGCCACAGAATGCTCCATGACAGGACACACTGTACATCTGATGTTAATTTGATGCTGGAATTTCCTTCACAGAGGAAAACGCCATGCACTTCGCACCTCATTTGACAGATGTTTTTATTTCAAGTGCGAGACAATCTGAAGGTTTTCTGGCAGCTCGTACGTACGTGACCTCTGGAAATAACCCTAGCCGCTTCATACAGATGTGGAAAAGCACAACTTGGATTTCTACTGCACTGGTGGACAAAAGGAAAAACCCCTGACTCAACAAAGCAACTATTCCAACCTTCCCTCGGTGTTACACAATTTACTTTTGCGGCAGATATTGGGGAAAGTTCCTGGTTGGAGACACTTTCTACAAACGTGTCACGTCATGTCAGGTTACGCTAGTGTACAAAAACCAAAATCCCAGGGTAAGCCATAGTCTCTACAGGTGACCGCCGCCCATTGAGACAAAGAGAAAATCTTCACAAAATATAATTCAGGAAAAGAAAGAAGAAATATACTAGACATTTGTAACAAGAGATAAGAATCGCAAATCTGATCATGTCTGAACAAATTCCTCCCAATATCTAGATACGGTCCTGTGCAAAAGTCTTAGGCACATGTAAAGAAATGCTGTAGACCAAAAATGGCTTAAAAATAAAATAATGAAACAAAATGTTAACACTAATATATACATCTTCAAGTCCAGTGAGTGCAGTTTTATAAGGAAATGAGCTGTAGATTTAACTGAACATCTTACAGAACCAGCCACGGTTCTTCTGGACACTTTGACCATCACACTCGCTTCTTCATTTCGCAGCAAAACCCAGAAGCCTTCATGATGTTTTCTTTTTTTTTTTTTAAATCTGAAAAGTGGGCTCTTCTGGATGGAATATGCTGCTCAGGTACTGTACAGTTAAAAAAAAAAAACTCAAATGCTTGAAGGAAACAACAACAACGTGAAGAGTCAGAACATCTTTTCCAGATACTGTTAAGTGTAATACCCGACAGTACAACGAGAGATTTTTATCCTATCAAAATGATCATTTATCATTTCAGCCAAGTATTTTAAGAGCCCTCACTCTCTCTCTCCGATGTCTCTCTTGGTACGTGACGGAGAGAAGGACGAGCGTAAGCCTGGAATAGACACAGGGTTGTGACATTGCACATGTCTTCCATCAGGGTGTATTTTTAGGAGAAGGGTGTAAATCAATCTGTGTGTATGAGGAGAGAGGTTAAGGAAAGTGAACACTAATCATACTGTACATGTAGCAATAATTGATCATTCAGTTTGTACCACAATCATGATGAATTCTCCAATCTGGTTGGTCCAAATAACAGCAGCTCTGACAATAGTGCAGGCTTATATTCTAAGATGCTATCGTTTTGATAGTAACAACTCGTTCATGGAGATTTGTGTCGTTGTTGATATGGGTGAGATTTTCCATGAGGAGATATTCAGATATCAGCACTCTAAACTTCCGGCCATGTGGGTTAGAGAAGCAGCCTTGAGCCCAAAGCGTTGCTGGGTCAATTCCCGGAACCAGCAGGAAAAAGGTGAGGGGAGTTGAGTGAAGGAACAGCACTTTCCCCTCCCTATGCATCATGGCTGAAGTGCCCTTGAGCGAGGCACCGAACCCCCAACTGCTCCCTGGGCGCTGTAGCAGAGCTGCCCACTGCTCTGGGTGTGTGGGTGTGTGTGTGTTTGTTCAATGCTTCAGATGGGTTAAATGCAGAGGAGGAATTTCACTATGCTTGAGTGTACATGTGACCAAATAAAGGCTTCTTCTTCTTGTAACAGTCAAAGCTACTTTCGGTGCAATTTTAGGTTTTCCGTCCGTCACAGGAAATTCTTGAGGATGGACGACTTTGCGGTTTCTCAGTCACAAGACAAGCTGCTTTTTTTTTTTTTTTTTGGTCAAGAGAGGCTAAATCAGGCTACCAGTTAAAAAGCGAATGAAAAGCTGACCTCCAGCAAGAGTTCCCTCCATAACCATGGGATGAATGATTTTATCGTGACTCTTCCGATTACCGTTTCAACCCTGATGTTATTTGGATCCTGCAGTAAGTGGACGGACATTTCTAGGGCAGAATACATCAACCACAAGTGACTCCTCCAGTCATTTTCAGATCATTTCTATGGAGCATCGCAAGGATTATTTTTCAAGAGAGCAAATTCTATTTGAATAACAAATAAATTAACAACAATATATTTAAAAACTAATGATGATGTATTGAAACCTTGGGCAATTATTGCAATATAAAGTTTTAACATGGACGTTTCTTTAATTTAATATGGCTTCATGACCGCAATCGTTTCTGGAGCCGTTTGTGTTTTTTAAAAAAAGGACAACTTATTTTAATAAGCCGATATTACCAAGCAAGGCTGATTCATTCACTTTCAGACCAATAACGGGGGGGGAGTCCATGTGCTAGCCTCTCAGAATAATTTGCAGGCATGACACAAACGTTGCATTTTAAACTCGTTGTTTTCTTCATTTTTTGCTCCACATGACCCAAAGCCACTGCATTACCAGAGAGGACTGAGCGATGGGGCTTCATTAGGCAGCAGATTGTCATGTGGTTACAGGCAAACAAAAAACAAACAAACAGAGAAACAGACGAGCGGCGTTTTGGATCAATTAAAGCTGAATGCTGTTGGTGTGTGGAGGCGTTAATATGTAATGCACTTTGACCTCCACCCACACGCACATGCGGTTTCTGCTGATCGTAAACCATAAAGTGTGTGCGCACACGTGTGTGTATATTCCATAAACTTGCCACTTTTGTTTATAGCACCGGCAGCTGGATTGGGTCTAATCTGTTCCTGATGCTTAGTCACGATGTGTCAGAAAAGAGTTACAGATGTTGACTGAGGATTTCAAGTTCAACTCATGACCTTGAATTGGTCACCGATTTATATTCTCTCTCTCTGATCCAGCAATCATTCATTGAACAAATCACAAATGTAAAATACACACTCTCGATACAGTTGATAGATTGACAGAGAGTGGATTTAATCAGAAAAACTTTTTTTTGGACCTTTTATTTCGAGGACCTACAACATGTCTCTCTCTCGCTTACACACACACACACACACAAATACTCATGCTCAGCAATCCTACTGTGTGTTAAGCCTCGGATAAGACAAAAGGGATTAATACGGAATGTAAAATACCACCTGTGGGTCCAAGTGTGTGTGCACTAATCGGACATGAGGTCACGAAGGTTATACCATCCATATTACGAACAAATCCACCTTCAACTGATTGTCATCGCTTTTTTTTTAAACCCAGAGTCCTCCGATGGAAAACATGATCAAAAATTGCAAGTTTGACAGTTTCGGTTCTTATAACAGAAAAATAACAGCCTGGGTTTCCCCTCCCCCCCAATTTGCAAGAATAAATGACATCATTATATATCTGACAAATAATACATCACTTTTGACACTGAACATATCATCCACCTTATAACAACAATGCTAGAATGCACTTTTTTCCCTAAAAATAATTTTTTTTTTTGGTCTATAGGGAGCAATTTGTGTCTTCAAACAAATCACTTATTTTAACCAGGACCAAAAGTGAGTACTTATTCATTGCTTTACAGTCTTCAGTGTAATATTCTGGGAAAGAGCTCGAGATAAATACTGAATGCTTTATGTTGAATGAGAATACAGTCATAACCCCTTAAAGCCTGGTTCTAGCTCCACCAATGTGAATAAAGTGTCTAATATAATATTGTATATTATTATCATCCGTCCAGGACACTTAAATAAAAACAATGTGTTCTCTTCCCTTCTTGCAGGTTCCATTCATTTGGTTTGATAGTCTGCAATATTGTTAGCATATTGCTTATCCTACTGTACATGTACTCTACCCAGTGGAGAATGAGCGTTGAATATGGTTCACAATATTGCATGGTTGTCAAGACAACATGATGTCACACATTGGAAACGTAAAACTTCCGTGCTAGCGAGTGACTGACAATTTGTAAACAAACATGGCTGCCAGGTTTGCTTCGTTAAATACGGAAGTTTGAGAGAATTTTGAAAGGCACGCTGAACACCTGAAAAGAATGGTCTGTACAACAACCACCACAGGTACTGTGCCAAAAGCACAGTGGTATCCCATTTCCACACCCGAGGCCTTGGGACAAAGATCAAGGTCACAGAACTGCGAGAAATTAGGTCATTTGTCTGGAATCTGATGACAAAGGGAAAAGGATATAATACTTCCATGGTTAATAATATTAACCAAGTTCCTGTCTTTCACCAATTTCTTGATGCAGGCCAGTGAAAAACATGCAGATCATTGATCTGACCTGTCAAAGTCACTCCAGGGCAAAGAAAATCTTCCCAAATGAAAGCCCATATACAACTTCCTATCCATGATCAATATTAACTATGGGCCTATCTCGCACCGTTTTCATAATACAAGCCATTGAAAATATGCAGGTCATTGATATGCCCTTTCAGGGTCACTCCAGATCAATTTTTTTTGGGTGCCAAAAGAAAG
>JAOBAM010000019.1:38694577-38704699 GCA_025212355.1 Notarius kessleri
CAGATGGGTTAAATGCAGAGGATAAATTTCACTGTGCTTGAAGTGTGCATGTGACGAATAAAGGTTTCTTCTTCTTCTTCTAAGAAAGGTTCGAACCCAGAACCTTCTTGCTGTGAGGCGACCGTGCTAACCATGACACCACCGTGCTGCGGCATTTTGCGTTCACAAATTTTCATTCCCACTATCTGGAAAAAGCATGTTAGTCAGATTGCTCAGAGAAATCAGGGACATTCATTATCATCATCATGAGATGGAGACTAGTTCTCAAGCACCATTTTCAAAGGATTAAGTCATGTTTCTGGAAAGAATTTTATTTTATTTTATTTATTTTTCTATTTAAATCCCCAAATAGCTCACAACCATGAAAATGTGGACGTGTAAGAAATCAGGTCTTGAGCACATCCTCGGTTCAGTCCAACCCTGTGTACCTGTAGCTCCAGGTCTGTGTTGTGTTGAAGGTGTCAAGTGCTTCAACCCAAATCACCCCACACTCCCTTTCCAGGTGCACTACACAGGGTAGTGTCACTGCAACGCTGCCTCCGACCCATATAGTGCACTTAAGGTCTCAGAGGGAGCCATTTGAGATTCAACCAAGGTTGTGGGTGGGACACGGCGCCCCTAAAATCAAACCAAGCAGCGTTTTAAAGCACCTGGAGATCTGCCAGAGACAATACGAGCACGGAACACGGTTTCTGTTAGCGAGCATCAGGCTCAGCTTGCATTCAGACCGCTGACACGGGCCTCAGAAAAGATATACATCCTTCCAAATATCGAAAACCGAGTCACTTAGGGGCGATTAACAATGGAGGATGGACACATTTGGCTGATTAGTATGAAGAAAAACCAGGCCACTGTGCAAAAGACGGGTTGTGTTTATTTTTCGTTTCTGTTAGCCTCATCAGGTCTATTAGCGTTATAGCTAGCATAAGGGGGGAAAAATAACTCCATCACCGGCGCGTTATATATACATATATTTTTTTTTCCTCGCCTGTATTCCGACACGGTTCCGCCTCCTTCACGATGATTGGCTAGGACACACCGTCCCGCTCGCGAGTTACAACTATTAGCCAGTTAGGATCCAGAAGGCAGGATGAAACTAACCAATCCTCGCACAAGAGACGAGGTTTTGACGGAATAACGGTAGGGGAAAAAATAACGTATCACCGGCGTCTTGTCTAGTCCAGAAAGAGAGGCAAGGACCGAGTTGCCAGATTCAACGGTTTAACTCTGAGCAATTAACAACTTAAAACCCTCACAAATAGCATCAGACCATCTGAATATCGTACACATTTACAATCAAATCAAACTGTATCCAGTCTGAACACGGTATTTAGTTGCAGATCGACTTAAGAATCTTGCCGTTTGTTACGCACGATCTGGCAACCCTGAGCTCCAGTCAGCTCTGTGGCTAAGCTAGGCGGCTACACTGAAAGTTGTTCGTTCTCGTTTGGCAAAATACAACATTGTGCGATTTGACTTTTTCCACACTCGTGTCATGTTTTTTCCCTCCGCCCGTGTTTGTATTTTAAACCAAAGAGACGGTTTAAAAGGAAGTCACTCATAAAGTCATCTCAAGCAACCTTCCACACAGAGCAAGTATGTACTAAGAGGACCTAAGGGAAACCAGTAGAACCGGCCAGCGCTAGGACCTGGCAGGTTCTTTGTTTGGGTAACATTGGCCAGGGATGCCGTGGCTTTCCGCGAAAATAAACCACATCCGGACGAGTTTTTTCTCCGAAATACGAGTTTAAACTGACGGAAACGTGATCACTCACCGTCCGATGCTGTCAGGTTAATCCTCTCTGTCCAAACGCTCCAGCTTTGACCCACGAAATCATCGAGACAAGGCACCCGCCGTTCCAGAGCAGCCATTACTTTAACTGCGCGTTCACGCACCGCCATCATCACGGCGCGGCGAGTCATTTACGTCATACTGCGCGCTCCCGCGAGTAAAGGCAGCAGCCCTGTGTGTGCGCGTGCGCGCAAAGTGCGTTTCTGTGTTCTTTAATTCTTCTGCTTTGTTCCTCCATATGATAAAAATATCCCGATTCTCAGAAATCTAAAGCACCTGAAATGTGCGAACCAAAAAAAAGTTTTGTTTAGAGCAATTATAGAATAGAGGGAATATTAAATATAGGACATTTCATTTCCTTTAACTTTTCTTCCTCCAAAACTAGTACGTTAATGACTTTTTGCTTGTTTTATTTCCATTTTATTTGCTCGGGGTCCAAGCACAGAGGCAAAATTCAGCCAGGTGATGGTTCTCGGACGCAACGGTTTCCATTATAACAGAAAATGCCTCAAGAACTCTTAAACTCCGCCCACGTATTTTGCATAATCTACAGTATCTAATTTTGTAATTTATTATTCTGTTGATCTTTGGCATGTTTTCAGACATGAGTCTGAACTTTAACAGTGATCAAGTACATGATGAGGTTTGTAAACAATATGGCCGCCATATGCCAATCAGTCGACGAGGAGTTGAACTTGGTTCACTCAAACATCTATATCTCAGTACTGATGAAATCAATTAGCACAAAAACTTAAAGGGCATATTCAGTACAACACTCTGAAGATGTCTGCAAAGTCTGGGGCGTGGTCATCAATCAAGAGCAGGCGGAGTTACAGACGGATAACTTTTCTGCACGAACTGTCAGAAAGATCAAACCTGACCACCATTATCCCATCAGCTTTCCGCAGGCATTCGACAGCGAAACATGGAGCGTCCGTCAAGGAACACGGATCGCATGTTTCTCTCAGGAACCGCAAGTCACTTCTGCAACCTCACTCAAAATGGCCACTAGTAGACACTGTTCATGAGACGATATATAGCGCTTGGACAATAAGTTCTCTCTTGTGCAGTGACAATTTAGTTTTTTTCCTTTTGAGCCATTTTGCCCCATCCAGATAATATGCGAAACCTTGTTTTTCCAACTAATCCTTGAATCTTTTTTTCTTCCTGGAGATTGGTGGCAAATGACTTTGCAAAATCAGAATCTCAGTACTGATCAAAAATATTTTGAGATTTGTAAAATATGCCCACCACATGCCAATCAGTCCTCACCGGGCAGAGTTTGGTTTATGCAACAAGATTCACACAAAACTTGAGTGGCATGTCCATGCTGCGTTCGAGGCCGAGTTGCAACTTGTTTGTAATTCCTGACCTACAACCGATAAAAGCCACAGAAGACTTGATAGTTCACCTCATCAGTTTGCGTATTCTTCTCAGCGAGCAGTTTTTTCACCATTTACGGAATGACGTCAAATCTGTTTGAACAAACAGCCTGTAAGTAATGTTACTTTTGACCTTTTGTGTTGGTGGAACGTTAGAATAATATTCTGCACGTTTGAGTCTAATATTTGAAGAGGTCATAAAATAAATCTGAACTGACAAACTCTGTGTTTTTTTTTTTTTTTTACAGGTAAAGGAAATTAAGTTTGAACCCCACCGGTCTATCGAGCTTGGCAAGAAATTGCATTTCGTTGCAGATCAGTGCTTGCAGCAATATATTTATATTATTGTGAATATTTTGTCATAGAAATTATAGTTGATGTAACTGTTGAATAGTTCACGTTGTTGGACCATAATTGCACAGAATAATTAAAAAAAAATTATCACACGTGATGTCGTGTACGCATGCGCTATGAATTGACGCTCGGCGTGAAATGTTCGCGCATGTGCAGTTGAGGTCGGGTCGCGACTTTGACACCAGACCACTAGGTGGCAGTAGTATACACCACATCGGTCTGCCCTTTCCCAGAGCAGAGGAACTTTTTTTTTTTAAAAAAGATGAAATGTTTCTATGGGCCTGTTGCTCTCCTCAACTAAAGAAACTTTTCCCCCCCAACTGCTTGAGCTCAAAGTTTTTAAAAATAATTTAAATCCTCACACCCTTCATATTTATACATGAATATTTTATATATTTATTTATCAGTCCCACAGCAAAACACAGAAGTATTTTTTTATATAATTTGATTTATTTATTCTGAAGTAGCATTCATTGACTGATGAATGAAAGTTGTGAGTTCACAGCCCAGTGCTATAAAGGTGCGGCCCGGACTGTATTCTGTAATATAGGGTTATTTACATATTTATTACATGTCTATAACATCTAGTAATCCTGGTATATGAGAATAAAAGGTAATTGGACATTTGTATTAGTTATTTCAGCAAGTCATGTCAATTAAAGATCTGGAGTTGAGTCTGTAGCTTTTGGCTGTGTGGTTTATTGCAGTTGTCTCTTCACGTGAGGATCGAAGAGATTACGTCATGGCAGATGCTCCTGAGGCTCAAATGGAGACACGAACATCTCAAAAACAGGTATTTTCGTCTTGAGTCCAAATATAGCTGATTAGTCAAGACACGACATGATTTGACTAAAGTACGAAGACAGGAACAGTTCATTATCAACTACTCCATCAAGTCTTACCTCAGGGTAAATCGTTGAATTTGGGATTTTAACAAGGAGGAATAACTCTATTGAAAGATAATAGAAGCTTTACCATCAGTCATCTAAATATTCGTGCAATGCTTCCGTGTGCAGTTCACAATGTTTAAGTGACACTTGTGTGGTCATAAGAAATACAGTATAGTAAAAATACCAACGGCAACATCTGATTCGAGCACACAGTTGGCTACAGAGACACTTCTAATTTTTACCATATTAAACTCCTGGAGCAATTTGACTTATTTAAAGAGACAAATATGCACATTGCTTTGGGTTGGTCTTGATTTAGACAGAAGGAATCGTCGTTTTAGTTCTCATTTTTCTTCTTTGAAACCGTGACCGGAGTTAATTGTTACATCCCTGGAAGAAAATGATTAGGATCTTTAAATTGGACGGACTGCACCCCGATCTAGTGGACAGAAACACACAGCAGTTTCTCTGTTCAATAGAACACACGCCCCAGCAAAGAAGCTCTCTTCATTTAATACTTTACAACGTAACAGAAAATGCAAACTGAACTGATGTGATTTGTATCTGATACAAAATACAGGGTAAGAACAACAAAATGTATGACACAAACCTGTTTCCAAAAAAAAACAACAAAAAAAAACATACAGACCACCCACATTGAACCTAAAGTGTATCCAGGCAGTATTAAAACATCCGAGAGCCGAGGTGATAAGCAAAACAGGCACATGTGCTTCCCTTAAATACTGCTGAGACAGAATGGACCTCCATCTCCACTTCTTTTCCTGTTAAATTAACGTTAATAGCAAAATTCAATGTGAAAAATATTCTGTGAATAGTTATGATTAATTTAAAAAAAAAAAGGGAAAAAAAAGCTGATAAGATATTAAGGCAGTGTTTTTCAAGCTTTCATATTGCATGAAAAGAACATCCCAAAGCAAAATCAGAGATATATATATTTAAAACAAACAAAAAATAAAAGAAACCTGAAGAGAAGCAGAAATGACCGTGACTTGTAATCATGTTTTCCCCCTTCGACAGGATCACAACACTTACAAGACTGTAAAATGGCTATAAATGAAATTTTTCATTTATCTTTCTTTAGTTTATTTAGGCGTGCCAATAAATCAGGAACAAAACATGTAAATGTTAACATAAAATTAATCATCACTACCCCTGTGTTTTATTCACCAGTCTTCTTAGGATCCTTACTTTATCCAGATTTAAACGAGAATGTTTCCGTGTCCTTTTCAGAGAAAAGGATCCTGTAATTCTGGTCATGAATTAATTCAAAACTGAGAAATAGGTAAGAAATCAAGTAAAATACAAACACTGTAAACCAATTTAAAAAAAAAAAAAGGCTGTTATTGTAATTTGCAAATCAAACGTCAGCACATGCCTACTCTCAACTAACACAAAGCTTCATCAAACTGAGTTTTAATTTGTTTGAGATGCAAAACGCAACCAGAACCGCCTCAGGTTTTCTTACGTGATGTACTTCATACAAATCGTGCAAAATATGCACACGGACACAACGGATAAGATTCTGACTGCCTGGTGGAATTATGCAGAAAAAAAAAAAAAAAAAGTGTACAAGCAAGTTTCTGATTTGAATAAACAGGAACATATTTGGAAAAAAAAAAAAAAAAGGAAATTAGGTGTTTAACGGTTCTGATGGTTTTGTTTCTTCAAAAACTCATACAGCTTAAATAAACTGAACACGACGCACTGGGAAAGTGTATTAAGATCTGGAGTCGAGTGCAAGAGTCATTTCTAAATAGTGCGAAAGTGTTATTTGAAGTCCCAATGAATACGTAGAATAAATATTCCAAAATATTTTCATGCTCTAATGATGAGATGTTAAAGTGTGGAAGGTCTAAGTGCACGTGTGTATTGAAGGCACGTTGTGTGTGCAAGTTTCTAAACCATAAAGCTTGCAGTTGGTACAAAGAGAAACGCACGAGAGCAAATTGTGTCAAATGTGTGTTTGTGTGTGTAAGCACGCGCGTGTATATGTTTTTATATACGCACATCAGTGAGAAGTACATATACAGTTGAGTGCAAAAGTTTGTGCACCCCAATCCTTTTTCAAAAATCACATTTAGGAGTGTCCTGTAATACAGACAATACGAAAGAGGCCCAGATTCACACAACTGTTTTGGGTGGATCCTCACAGGCTCTCGAATAAATCTAGACCGGAGTTCAAACTGATTTTGACATGTAAAACAAGCAAAGATGTGCCAGCAGATCTGGCAGAGAGTTGGAATGGATAGACAGACGCACCAACGTTGCTAACAAGAAAATCCGAGTGGGGGGTGGGGGTGTTGGCGTTACTGTATATTGGTGGTTGAGTGGCTTCAAATGTGCACCAAGGAACAGTACAATAAAACAAGAAGTACAACATGGCAGTAACCATTCTGACCACACTCACTGTGAAGTGAAAGTAAATCACACTTGCATGGCTGGCATCAGGTTTCTACTGAGTGCATTTTATTGTGTAGAAATCTTTTCAGGCGTCTCCCGTATCGCTGGAACAAGGGATGAAAAATTGTCAACGTTGTGGCTAAATAGTGGCACCTCAGGATATAACTGAAAAAACAGCGACTTCAGCTTTAATAAGGATGGTTCTAAAGTAAAGGATGAACATACAGAACACAAATTTATTCGAGAATATCTGTATTTATAAAAAATAATCACATTCAGAAAGGGGGATACTCACTTCTGAACTGATCATTTTAGCTTTTTAACTACAAACATTTGACTTATTCATTATGACGTAGGAACACGTCTGTTGTGCTGCTGGTAGACTTTTATTTATTTATTTTTTGCACTCAATTGTATAGTCAGTGAACGACAAACGATTAGTAATGATGAAAAACAAAATTTAAGACACAAAGAACACCTGCACCGAGCAACACGACCGAGACGGATGCTTTCTGCTTAAACCCAAAACCCGAACAGGCAGCGTGAACGTTCTACACCGTGAAAACAGCAGCCGGACTGGACCAACCGAGAGACTAAACCTCATCATATCAAACTTTTACTTTAGGACGAGTCTGTGTGAACCCGCAATGGCATTCTCAAATTTCTGATTGGCTTGAAAGGAGCGGGAGGAGTCTGCCTTATCCGATTAGGCGCTGCCTCCCTGCTCCATGTTGGAGGAAGACTGAGCAGGCTTGTGGAATGGAGTCTCCTTAAAGATGAACCAACAGTTTCCTGCCCATAGGATGAGATTGAGAAAGCCGAAGACCTAAAAAAAAACGTAGAGGTTTGTACTGTCTCTCTCTCTCTCTCGCTCACTCATCCTCTCACACACACAGTTAACTCTCATGTCCCCCCCCAAAGAGATGTTTGTCTCACCACAGAGGAATTAAGACGTCCCATGGCGGGGTAGAGTTTGGCCTCACACTTTGGCTGGCAATCATTGAGCAGTCCATCAGGGTTGGTTGCATATTTCACGTCAGTCAGACCTTTTCCCCATGCAGAGGATGAGACGAGCCACAGGAACGCAAAGAGCCCAGTCAGAATCAGATCCTGGACGGAAAAAAATCCACACCAACAGAGTAAGGAGCAGATCTTTATTGCCCATTTATACATTTTTACACATGCGAATTCCTGCATATCTGCAGATCCCTGCTACGAAACTCTAACCAAAGCTTTGTACCTGTATTTGGGTTTAAAACAACAGCAATGGGTATGGCCTGAACTGGTCGGGTGACTTTTTTTTTTGAAAGTTAAATATAAAACCCACTATGGACAAAAATCCTGCAAATTTATTTGGTCCCATTTCCCAAAATATAAAACAAACAAACTTGTAACCCAATTACACTGCCTCAACCCTCACCATGCAGTTCCCCAGGATGAATTAATAAACACTGTAAATCCATTGTACAGCATCATCTTATGCCCCATGAGCATCATGTTTGGTTCAAGTCCGTTTGCTCGTGTTTGTTTGGAAGCATGTTGCGTCCCTGTGAAAACTTTGAAACAAGCTTTCTTAAAATGAACAGCTAAATGAGTAATACACCTCCGATCTGAAGCTGTATTCCAAATCAACTATTTGTTTTTGTTGACATCCCGACTGCAGGAAACAGGAGGAGTGAAACTGGATTAAGGCATTAAGAACAATGGTATTCCTCTCTCTCTCTCTTTCTCTCTCACTCACACACACACTTTGTAATGTTTCTGTGTTGTGCTTTGGAAGAGTATTTCTCAGTGCATCGTCATCTCACGGACTCCATTCTCGCTCACTCACAACAATAGGTCCTCGGGTGGTTTCTCTGTAGACGTGCTGGTAGCCCAGGTACAGAATGAGGGTGAAGGTGCAGTACAGGAAAGCAAAGACGCCCACGGACACAAAGAACTCAGCGGAGGAAGAGAAATTCCCTCTCAGGAATATCTCAGAGGGGGGGACGCTGCTGTTGCACTGCGGGATGTGCAACGACGAACTCGAAAGTCTAACAAAGAGAGAGGTGACGAAGCAGATGGTTACTGACGGGTCTGATATTAAATCGAGCTTTACATTGAGAAAGTGCACGCTGTTCATCAGATTAAACAACACTGATCTCATCAAACAAGGCAGGAGCAACAGGTTTAGTTAAACAGACTGATGATTGACAGCAGACAAACTGCAAACGATCTGTTCTGTGTCAGGAATAAAACATGACAGGAAATGCTCGAATAGGAAAATACTATCGTTTTACCACAGCACTTTTTGACAAATTTATTTACTGATTCATGAATGACATCCTGCTTTAATGCTGTGGAACATCCACGAAACAAGTGATCCCTTACATTATAGCAGCTGTCAACAGTTCCCTCACCACCTTTTATTTATTTTCTGTCTTGAAGTTGATGGAGGGGTGGAAGCAAAGTAAACCCAGCTCGCCATGTTACTAAGAACCTTCCAAGTGGGGGGGGACCTTCTGTCCTGAAGCTCCTCTAATGGCACGACAATCCTCAGAATGTTAAAGATTATGTGGTGCATACAAATGAGTGTGTGTAACCCGTTACGATAGAAACAATAAGCATAAACAGCAACACAGCCTAGAACAGGGTCATATTTTACATCGAAGCACACTTGCAGCACCTGACAGTGGAGAACTGCTAAAAATAATGACAGTGCGATCATTGTATTGTGATTTACCTGAACGGATAGCTGAATTGCGCAGTGATGTTGTGTTGAGATTTATCAGGGCAGGTGAGCGTCATGGCCAGGGACCCCTGGTATCCACCAGTGGTGGCGAAGGCAAATATGGTGAAGAGCTGCAACACAAAACGACATGAGACTCGGAGATGGACATGCATTTAACGTCACAAGAACGTACAAAAATACTGAGGGTGGGACAGACAGACAGACAGACAGACAGACACAGTGTTGCTCTTATCCTAAGCGTAGTCGACTGGTCAAGACGTTCAGTGCATTTTTTTCTAAGTTTTACACTGCAGCTACGCATGTAATATCGGTAACAAAAAACATCCAGTTCTTCAGTAGTCACACAGACGTGCTGTTACAGTGTACATGAGTGTATAAGCACACCAACAGTTTCAACGAGGTCACTGAAAGCAAGTACATAAATACTGAGCAATGTATTTTCGGAATTTTGGTGCCATCGACTTCCACAGTTAGTTACAGTGGGGAGAACAAGTATTTGATACGCTGCCCATTTTGCTGGTTTTCACACTTGCAATGCATGTAGAAGTCTGT
>JAOBAM010000019.1:38988574-38999394 GCA_025212355.1 Notarius kessleri
AGGGTGTACCCCGCCTCTCACCCATAGTCAGCTGGGATAGGCTCCAGCTTGCCTGTGACCCTGTAGAACAGGATAAGCGGCTACAGATGATGGATGGATGGATGGATTATCCAGATTATAATGGAGGCGTATCCAGATTAAATTCAATGATGTCATGTGATAGAATTTGAGTGCTTGAATCTGATTTGTCAGAAGGTGTGCGTTATTTTTGGATAGCAGCACGGGTAGTTCCAGCCTTAATACAAACGTTTTCTAAGATATGAAGGCACTTGTTGTTTGTTTCTATAGTAACAGTTCTATAATACAATGACTTGTACAGCAGACACTCCACAAATAATATGAATAATAAATGTCTTTAAAAAAACATGTTTAGAAAAGTGAACCCAAAAATCATTGGATGTGGTGACGTTTTTTTTGGTTCGGAGACATTAATATTGAGGGAGTCTTGAGTGTTAGCACTTTTTTTGCGAAATTTGTCAGCGCAGGAAAGTCTTTTTGCTTTCTGATTTCTCTAAAATGACAAGCTGCTTTTTCAGAAAGAAAGAGAGATTGAATGAGTGAGGTTGGTGAGAGAATAATGGTGAGAATGGCGATGACGGAACTGACAACCGGGACTAACTTGTCTCTCGGATGCTGTGTTCTGACTATAAACCTTTTAAAATGTGCAACGTTTGGGACATTAAATTAAGCATTGTAACATTGTTGGCAAATTGCTGTGGGAAAGCAGAATAACACGCTTCAGACAGTGCATGTGAAAACCCACCAGACGTGTGTTGTTTTTGTATCGCAGCACAGTCTGTTGTGTGTTATTCCTTATGTGTTAAATGTTTTAGTTAGGATAGTTAAGATGTATATAAAGCTGAGAGCTGACTCAGTATGCAGCTCCCATTGGCTCCTGGCTTATACAGCCAAGTTGTGAGTTCATGTGCTGAGTAAAAAAATGAAGCCAGCGAGCAGCTCATTAACCTTCCGCTCACCTAGGCCCCCTGTAGGCTTGTGAATATGAGTAGGCCAACCCCTCCTCTCTGCTGTTATCCTGCAGCCCCTTTTCTGCCTCTCTGCTCATGGATTCGTCCCTTCTGATTAGTGCCACATATCAAAAGATGATGGTTTGGGTTCTGCAGATGCGTGAATAAGACTGACCTTTTATCTTTATTTTCCTAATGACCTGTGACTGCATATCATCTCTGCATTATTACCTGGGCATTAAACCTCGTTAAGCTCTTTCATGGAGTCTGCTGAAACCCAGGAGTAGTGATTTTGTGGTATACTGGGAGTAAAGATGCACTGATGAAACAAAAATGGGTGTTTTTCACACCATGTAGTTGTTTTTTCAGTAATGCATGATTGTTGGACTGTGTCACTTACTTTGCAGAAAATCAGTAAGGCCAGAGTGTGAGCAACAGAGTACGTGTGTTATAGTGAAAGTTTCAGTAAACCAGTTAGTGTGCTTGCAAAAGCACACTATTGTTGTTAAGTTTTATTTTTATTATTCCATTTCACCCGTTTTTTGGATCCACTCCTCCTCCTCGGGCTTTCGAGATAGACACCGTTCCAATGCTGAAACGTAGGGCCCGATCTGGAATGGCGTGTTTGTTTTCAGCTTTTGGATCGACACACCTGTTCTCTCATTCTTGTCATTTTTCTGTCTTTTTTTTCCCCCATGGAGAATGAATAGGGCTCATGAATTGAATCGTCCTGCTCGGACGCACCAAACCTCATGTGATACTTCAGGCCAACTCCCCAGACACACACATGCATTCGGTTCTGACCCGCACTCATTTTTTTCCTTTCTTTTCATGCCCCACTTTTTCATCCATTCACTTCCATTAATTTTTGGTCCCATTGAAAATGAATGGCGTTTCGGGGAAAAAAGCTTTCACACTCTGTCAAATTTTTTAACGGAGTGACCAAACTTCAAGAGACTTCATATGATGCCTCAGGGCAAGTCCCCGCACACATCCATCCTCTCATCTGAGACCTGCACTCGTCTCTTTCTTGGTTTTCACACATCCTTTTTTTTTTTTTTCCCCTTCATAGGCTTCCGTTGACTTTTGGCCCCATTCAAATGAATGGCGTTCTGCTCAGTAACACTTCACCACATATCCACTGGTGTAATGTGCTTGTATACAACTTTTGGTTCGACACACCTGTTCTCTCGTTCTTGTCATTTTTCTGTCTTTTTTTTCCTATAGAAAATGAATAGGACTCACGAATTGAGTCGTCCTACTCAGACATGCTCCATCGGAGATGCACCAAACTTCATGTGATACTTCAGACCAACTCCCCTGACACATTCATGCAATCGGGTCTGAACTGCACTCGTCTTTTTTTTTTTTTTTCCCTTCTTTTTTTTTTTTTTCTTCTCTTCTGCTACAGCTTAGCAAGCACACTCCAGCAGTTTCTGCAGAGGAAATGCAATCTAGTTCAGTTGGCTAGCTGATGGTGCAGAATGGTACACGCTGGAGGATCTCCTGAAACAGACCTTATACTGGGATCAGACGACATGAATTCATGATTTTGTTGGGCAACGGATTTCCGGCGTCAGGGCTCCAATATGAATGCGGGGAACAACAAACTGGCCTTATAGTGTGACGTAATGGAAGAACAGTGATGTGGTGTCTGGGACGCCCAATGAGACCCCGACAAAAAGTCGATCATGTCAGAATTTATTTTTTTCCTCAACTAGTTTGATAACTCGTACCACGTATTCCCTGATAGCCATGATTGACCATTTCTTGACCCTCCTCCCCGACAAAAGGGAGCAGCGTTATCTTTCTCATCAGAAGAAGAAGCCTTTATTTGTCACACGCACACTGAAGCACAGTGAAATTCCTCCTCTGCTGCATCTGAAACAGTCAACACGCAAGTGAGCGCGCACACATAAACATGTTGAGCAGCAGGCAGCTATGCTACAGCGCCCGGGGAGCAGTTGGGAGTTAGGTGCCTTGCTCAAGGGCACTTCAGCCGAACCTCAGGCCATGGCTGCCCCATGTTAACCTAACCGCATGTCTTTGGACTGTGGGGGGGAAACCCACGCAGACACGGGGAGAACATGCAAACTCCACACAGAAAGGCCTCCATCAGCCACTGGGCTCGAACCCAGAACATTCTTACTGTGAGGTGACAGTGCTAACTACTACACCATCTTGCCCGCCCAACACGCAAGGATGTACTGTAAGCAGTCTCCCAAGACATGGCAAGAATTTATGGCACCACGGTTGCCTGATCTGACATGGTGACCATCATGAAAGACAAATGTCATGTAGTCTGATTCTGGCATAACTCACTAGTGTTCTATTTGTTTAGTTTTTTCTTTGGAAAACAAATAAGAGAATGCATGTGCTGCTTTATCACAGGAATGGCACATTTTCTTCAGTGTCATTTCACTTCTGTTTTTCAGTAAGGTTTGATCCTGTCCTATTCTAGAAGATGTAGAAGTGTGCGCGTGTGTGCTTTCTTGTGTTTTTGATCAGGAACAAGCCTACCACATTTTAAATGTCAGACATGTGAACCAGCAGGTTGTTGGAACGGCAAATGTAGCATGCAAAATGGCAAGTGATTGTGCCCGAGAGCACTTTACTAAGGAATGGAGAAATGAAAACCACCTTGCTCAATGTAGCACTAACTCTAGACTGTCATGTAAACGAAGATTTCCTGTTGATGTTTGTTTGATGTCTTATAATAGTAACTAGTTGTCAGAACACTGGTCGCTGGCTAAGGACGATTAAAGACACACACTGCTCAGTTCTGTCCATGTGACCAAACGTGAATTAATAAAATAATGAACGATGGCAGGGGTTCTGAACTTTTTCTTGGCTCAAAAGTTAATTAGTGGACGAGTTTCTTGCCTTCTTAATGTATTTGAGCTTAAACGGGAAATGGTAAATAATAAACTTACTCTGTAATAAATAGCCCTATTTCATCCACAACTGTCATAATCCATATTGCATCAAGAACTGAACGAATAATTAAAGAGAAACAACATCCATCATTCCTGTAAGACATGTGTCATTTTAATTACTAAAAATAAAGAAAAAAAAACATTTAAATTAGGTGTGTCCCAACTTTTGACTGGTACCGTGTCTTGTTCAAATTTAGCTCGACATGTCATTGACCTTTCCATGATGATCTGACCACCCCCTGCTGGAAATCTGCAGCCATCCTTTTAAGTGTATGCCTACTTAATCCTGAAATACAAATGTCCATGTTGCAGCTGTGTTAGGCAGTTATGAGAAGCGAAATTTCAGCATTTTCTTGCAGGATCTACCAATTAGGAAGGATGGCTTTGAGTTACTGTGTGTGTCTGTTATTCACGGGCTGCCTTTACAGTTTGCGGATGACCTTGGGCTAGTACAAGTTTTAGTTCCATTGTTGCTGACAACTGCTTCAGCTACAAAACGGCAGAATAAATTAAATGGCACGGCTGAAAGACGTCCAGAAAGGAGCAACTGGGAAGACGAGAACATCTGTGTGGGTTTTTCAGTGCTGAGAGATCCAAAGGACTTGGAAACTGGTTCAACAATAATGTTCCCTTTTATTATGCCCAAATACCTGAATTGGCTGTTTTCCAGTGATTTCAGGCAGCATTTTATCGTGAATTGAACTGATGAAATTCTACCTGCGAATCTCATGGTATCTCGGGTGTATCACGTGGTGATTTCTCATGAATTTTGGTGACTTGAGTGTGTGCACATGTTGTGGTGCATGCTCCATAAGACCTCATTCTGTTCTTGATGTTGATGTATCGAGAGCCAAGGCCGTTCATTAACAGAAATGGCTCTGGGGCACCATACCTCGTGGGTGTAGAAGAAGCTGAATGATTTATAGTAGGCCAGACAGGTGTTGCGTGTGTTTTGGATAATGGTGTGTGTGTGTGTGTGTGTGTGTGTGTGTGTGGTGTGAAAAACAGGAAAAACTACACACAGTGACATTTGATGAGGATCGACTGTGCCTTTTGTGTGTGGTGTGTGGGTTGATGTAGGCACTAGCAGGACAAGTATTTGAACGTGTCTGAGGTGAGTGTGTGTGTGTGTGAGAGAGAGAATTTTAGTCTGGGATTTAGTTTTTCACCACTCTTGAAAGGATGTCCCCATTTCACTCGGTCTTTCACACCTTATTTGGCCACATAGCAAAGTGGTGCAGCAGTGACATCAGATGAAGAGAAATTCCAGTTATGAGGCAGAAGTCATGGGGTCTGTGTGTTAACACGACTTTCTTTGATTTCAACGTATCGCGATTCAAATACGTGAACTTTCGAAACACAAACTGAAGAAATACTCCGAAGCCGAATTGGACAAGAACAGAAACCTAAGTCCAAATGTTTCAATTTTAACATCACTCATTTTACATATTTGAAAGCTGTGTGTGTGTGTGTGTGTGAGAGAGAGAGAGAGAGAGAGAGAGAGAGATCAATTCTGTTTTAAAAAACTATCCTGGGAGCTAAACTTGTTTTTCTGTGTTCTTAATTTTGCTGTCCTTCATTTTGTGTGCAAAAGGGGAAAATATATCAAAATGACTGGCCACTGGAGATGTGTAACACTTTGACAAACCAGTGAAAAGCTCAGGTTTACATAAAGCTCATGTTTCAATTTTTTTCTAGGTTGTAATGCCATACAGTATAGTACTAACATGAAATATAAAAATAAACAAATCTCTTTTTATTTTTGTGGATTTTTACCCAAATTTTGAGCCACTTCCCACCCACTTGTTTTAGCCTCACTGATGAAAGATGGCTACCAATCCGAAAGGATCAAAGCAGTCATGCTGAACGCTTCCTCCGAGTCACGTGAAGCCAGCCAACTGAATCTTTTTAAACTGCTGCTCAGGCTGTGTCACAGGTCGGCATAAGGCACTCGGAGGAAAGCGTTATCTGCCCTCTTCTGTATGCATGAGCTCACGAATGCTCATGATTGCGTGTGTTACAAGGATTGATAAGGGGGACGGAGAGCGTATACCACCCCTTTGTCCCCCTCTGAGAGCACAGCTGATTTTGATCTCTTGGTCTCCCGGCTGTGGCGTTCAAACTCGCGATCTCTTGACGATCGTCAAGTTAATTTGTATAGTGCTTTTAACAACAGACATTGTCGCAAAGCAGCTTTACAGAAATTTCAAGACTTTTAAACATGAGCTACTGTAATTTTATCCCTGATGAGCAAGTCCGTGGCGACTGTGTCGAGGAAAACCTCCCTCAGACGACACGAGGAAGAAACCTTGAGAGGAACCAGACTCAAAAGGGAACCCCCATCCTCATCTGGATGATAACGGATAGCATGATTATAAATAAAATATCGTGAGTTGGCCTAGTGGTTAGCGTGTCCGCCTCTCAATCGGGAGATCGCGAGTTCTACTCGCGGGCGGGTCATACCAAAGACTACCATAGAAATGGTATCTACTGCCGTCTGGCAAGGTACGCTGCAATACAGATGCGAGAGGACTAGCTAGAGGCTACCCCCCCCCAATTGTAACCCTTGCTGTGTAATAGACAAGAGGCCGAGGGCTATGTAAACGGAGATCGGTGCCGCCCTGTGCGCCACATGGTGTGGGAAGGGGGGGAAAAATGGTTATAAATAATTTGCTTCTGTAACTGTGTAACCAGAAAATTCATCATAGTTTTAGCATGAAGTCTGTTTTGTTGAAGTGATCAACTGTTCATTGATGGAGACTTGAGTGCAAAACTGTTCATGACAACTGCAGTTCTAAAGTTATCATGGTGATTGTAGTCCTCAGCCATAATAGCAAAACCGCAAGGGTCCAGAGCCATCAATATGGCGAACACATTTTTGTGGCACGATTCAGGAGCCCGTAGATTTCCTTTATTGACGTGAAGATGTAAAAACATGAAAATATACTGAAGTACTTTTTAAATACATTTCACAACCTTTCAAGAACTTCAAGATTTCAAGAATATTTGAAATATATTGAAAAATAACAGGAATTACAGTACTCATTTATAATTCGCACAGTGTGATTGTTCTCCAAGATTGTGTGCTCACATTGAAAAATTGTGTCAAAATGAGCAATTAGCACATGGACAGCATTCACTGCCACTTAAAGAGCATGAGTTTAAAATCTGACGAGACGGAAGAGAGAGTAGTCAGAAACAAAAGTTGCGTCGTTAGTTTTACAAAGCCAAGCTTTATCAGCACTGCCAGCTTGAAACCAGTGCTGACAAAAGGCAGAGCTAAAAAAAAAAGTTGAAATGATTACAAAACATGCGCCATATTTGAAATAGTGTCTGCTTCCCAAATCCCTATAAACTGAACTTTTTAAACCAGCCTACTGTCGTGCACTGGATATTCCACCTTGTGTGTTCAGACATGGATTATAAAATGGCCTAAAAAGTGCATTACATAGTGAATGTGTGTATGTGATTTTGATTTTTTTTTTTTTTAAGGGATATATAGATATGAGAAGGTTTCTGCATCCAAGTATTAATCTTTGCTGAAACCTGGGAGTTCTTTTTGGAAAACCAACAGGAGGATAAGTGATGTATGCTCACCACAATGGATTTCCTCAACTCGCAGGCAATTTGAAGATTTTAGGCTAATTGAGCTCAGGAGCTGAGATGGAGAAACCTCCACTGGTGCACCACTGAGGGCTTTGATGTCCAGAGACCTGCATCTCTCTGCATCAGCCGGTGTACGAGTTCAAACGGCTTCTCAGCCGTAACCAAACCTTATATGGGCAAAAACAGATGATTAAACCTAATGGGCCAATAAATACACTTTTTTGCAAAGCGATGTCATGTTTAAGAATAATTCTACTTGGTGTCAGTACATCTGGAGAGTTTCAGAGATAAAAAGTTGAGCCTTTGTGAGCTTCTTGAGCTGGAGGAATGATGTCTCTGCTGCAGTGTAGGAGGAGGCAGTGCAGGTTCTGCTCTCATCCAGCGAGTCACAAGACCAGCAACCAGTAACATGATGGAACAATACTTGTCATGTATTCTTTTCATGACTCAAATGATGGTGAAAAAGGGAAAACTGCTGAAACGCAAGCAGCATATTAACATTCTCCTTGCAAGCACTTTGATATTCAATGGTCAATCTAAAGTGGTGTGTCTGGATTTTGGTTCATTAGTGCACGAAATACGTTTGGATATTCAACCCGTTACTGAATGCGCATCAACACAGCAGGTTTTTCAGCCAATGAAGGGCTTCTGTTGAAGGAACGGCTGTATACTGCATCATACTTCACTTTCAACGTATTGCTGAACTTCAACATGAGCCAAAAGAATTTGTCAAACCTTGTGTAAGGCTTTCAGAAGTGAACAACACTTCCTGTAACCATATATTCAGAATTGACCACAATGTCATTCAACTTCTCTCACACATGAGTGCTGGGATGTGGTTTTTCAAAGCCCATGTGAACTGTGGGAAAATATTGAAGCAGGAAATGATGCTTGAATCTGAGCATGGGCATTTCTGACAAATTTACTCTCTTGAATTTTGCAAAGCACTATTTGATTTAGATACAAAATCATGTCACACCAGCTACGCAAGTTTAGAGAGACCAGAGCTGTCCGTAGCGCTGTTTTTATAGTGATAATGTCGAATCAAAATAAAATTTGACCTTGTTTGCTCAGGTTGACATTCAAAGATTGAAGAGCGTTTGACTCACTGGTTATTTAGCAGTATTCATTGGTACGTTTTATCGTGTTGCAAGTCTAAAATACTCTACAGTGATGCATTTGGAGTGACTAGAATACACTAACTTTTGTTTTTGGTCTTAATTTGAGATATGGTTTTTGCAACTGTTGAATAGCTTTCAGATTTTCACCTAATACACAGTCTTGATGATGTAAACAGAGTGCAAAAATGAGCACAACCTGCACAAAAACCACTTCCCCGATGCCACGCTTTCCTACAACTCTGTCTAGAATATTGAATTTTCAAAATGTGGACTCGTGCCTAGTTTAAAGGCAAAGCATTACCCAGCAGGGAGTATGAAAATTAGGGCTAAATAGAAGTCCATACACAAGCAAATCAAATCTTGCACAACCTTTTATTCTGACCAGTTCTGCAACTGTGCTTCTGCTTCTCTGTGTGCTTTCAAACTGTGGTGAGCTGTTGAAAGTCAGCGACAGCCTGTATGAATGTAACGGATCCACAATGCAAATGGCAGGAAAAGTTCCTCTTTTGTTAAGTGAGTCTGGGCGTACGGCCTAGCACTGAGTGCTGCTGTCACTTGACTCGGGCAAGAAGGGATCTCTGAAAACCACGCGTTAAAAGTAGCATTGCGGCATCTGAAAGGCTAAACAGTTCAGGATGCTCAGTGCTCGATCGTCACAGGCTTTATCAGACCATGACTCAAGTGTGTCAGGTTAGCTGGTTAACCATTGTCAAAGGTCACTGTGGGTCCGGTCAGAAATATATCCTGGATAGGACACCAGTTCCTCCCAGAGTCTCTCAGACAGTAAATAAAGGAGTAAATTCTAAACCACGTGTTGACCAGCTTCTGGAGCAATGGCTTTTTTTTTTTTTTTTGCCTCTGCTACTGAATGGCCCACTGGGTCTCCAAACGAGGAACCGGAGGATCAGGCCTGTTAGAGATACTGTATCTCAAACAATGCTGGTCTTGTGCTCTGACAATACTGACACACTGTACTCAGCTGTGCTCGGCTGGCCTGAGGGTGAGAGGAGTAGACCTTTAGCAACCACAAGATCGAACTCTGGAGGATCGTTTGACATTTGAATTCAGCCTTTCATTTTGCAGACACTTTTATCCACTTTTTGGCCCTTCTCACACTTCCACACACTTCTACGCAACAAAAGTCCTCAGAGCAGGAAACACGTGACTGCTGGCTGCATGATTTATGAATGAACGTGTTGAGACACTTGAGTATTTTTGATCTCCTGAAAACATTGTTCGCTTCTTTCATTAGCTCATGCGTTTTTTTTCACCCGAGTGTGACACAATTTTTCTTTTCCAGTGTGCCCACTAGCGACCAATGAGTGTTAAAAAGGCTGAACATTGAAAATCAATAAAAGAGGGGGGAAAAAGTTACGTTACTGATCGATGCATTCATATTTCTGAAGACTGCTTTCAGTTTCACGTTCACAGATGGTGTGCGAGGCGTGCATGAACAGTGCTGGAATATTGAGTGAGTGATGTGAGGTGGAATATCATTAACCTGTAGATGGCAGTAATGCAACACTGTGGATGCCAGCTGCTGTAAAACCCAAAAGAAGAAGAAAAAGAAGGTAAACCTGCGCATGCGCACACGGACTTCCTCTGTCTGCTTGACTGTGCAAAGCGAATGATTTCATGCACATTATTTGTTAGGGAATCCGCTCAAATGAAATAAGTTCCCAGCCACAGAATGGCCTGGTTTTTTTTTTTTGAGATATTACAAAATAAACGTATATCACAATGACCAAATTTCAGAGGGAACTAAATTTCACCAATTTTATGAAATCGAAAGAAACATCAGTAGTGAATGCATGACAGAAAAATAATATTGTGTCATAAAATATAAGAGCCAATCCTGTTCCAAAAAGGAAATTAAGTTCATGTAACACTAATTTACCAGGAAAAGGGACTTTTGGGGGCATTTTTCCTTTTTTCTGTTTGTCTAATAGCATCTGCTCAAATTAGCACTTTAGTATTGTATAATGTAGAAAAGATAATGTTATTAAAACAAGTTCTACGATGACATAAAATGCCATAAGATGAGAAATGAAATGTGGTGATGGTGGTTTGAGGATGTTATATACAACATAATAATAATAACTTTCAACTGGTACATCATTATTCTACCTGCTTTTCTTGTTCACGTCCTAGTGAGTTAGTGTATTAATACCCAGTTGTGTCGTTTTTGG